>CAWUFW010011278.1:385000-627035 GCA_963921515.1 Calotriton arnoldi
CCCTTTACATGAATTAGGGAGGTGGGTAAACTTGGCATAGTCAGACTTGTGACACATTACATACCTTGAATTTGCTGCTATATTTATATTTGTGGAGGAGACCACACGCATTTTACCTTCAAATATACCTTGTTGATCCATTCCCCTTTCCATGAATTGTGTTTGTGGGTAAACTTGGCATGACATCAGCACCTCTTGACCCTGCACGTGGACACTATACATAGGCAGGGCCGGACTGGCCGTACTGTGCATCGGGCATTTCTAAAGGAGACTGGAAGGGTGGGAGCCAGTTTTGTAGTGGTGGGGGCGGATTTTGTTACTGGGGGGCGGTTTTACAGTGATGCAGCAATATCGGCCCCCAGTAACAAAGCAGCAAACAAGCTTTTCCAGCCTTCACCGGGTCAGGCAGGGGCTGGTCCGAGAAAATTGCCAGGGCTGCTTTGGGTTCCCAGTCCGGCCCTGTACACAGAGGTCCCAAATTAGAAACTGGGGTAGCGGTTAAACTATGCTTGACATTAGCACTTTATGTTCTTGCACATGGGCACTTTACATAGACGGTTATTGCTGAAAGATAGGTGAATAAGTGTAGTAATTTATGTGTGATGCACATATTTGACATGACCCTACATTCTGATAAAGGATCATTCATCAGAGTCACCTGTACTGTGAGATTGAATGCAAGCCGAGTTTGGCAATATGATTTTCCACATATATTTGAACATCTTCGATTGTAAGTGGGATTGCACTATAATTATGATAATCTTCCGCAGTATTTGTATTTTAGGATCAAGGACGTAGACACTTTACATAAATCATCAAGGCCACTATATGCCTGGAAAGTTATAGATCCTGTATCAGGCACACACTGTCCAAATTGCCTGTCGTGGCATATTCAATGGTCCCTACTGGAACCTTTTGCAATACATGTTTTTTCTAGGATTTAACACTTAAGCACTTTATATACCTAGTTACTGTTGTTGGACCTAAAGAATAAAGCCCCATTTTTGCCATACGCATTTTGGCATCATTGCACATCCAGCTATTACAGGACTCTGGTTAATAAACCAGCAATAAACGAGATGTGTTTAGAAATAGGACAACACATATGTTGTAATAACTGCTTTGCTTTGCATGATATTTGAATAATTATCAATTGGGGATATATCTAATGCGCTGAAGTGATACGAGTCTTTTTACAATTTATGTCTAATGCCCATGTCTATAGAAATTACCCGCATATGGTGAAAAGCAATCATGCGTCCAAATGTGCAATAGTTTAGGGACGGTCCCACATGTCAGATTGGGTCAACAGAATGTACATATAAACATGGCAAATAATTATATTAGCACAGTCCATTTGTGTCAATGTGTAACGATTGCTTGTATACATGCTTTGCATTGTTTTGGGGGTTTCTGCTGTGAGATCAACATGACGTTTAAAAAGTGTTCCTCGTTGTATGGAAGGTAGCAGTCCAGCCCTCTCGATCGGGGGCAGTGTAATGAAGGAAGGACTGTTTTTAAGTCACAGTGGTGGAGGGATATGGGCTACCAAGTTGAAGGCGTAAGCTGAAATGCGTCCTTTGTTTGGTGCAAGCTCATCAATAACTTAAGATATCACCATCCCGCAGTGCCCGATTTCATTGCATGATCGTTCTACGCTCTGGTGCGGCTGTCTCATGATGGAATGTCACTGGAGATACTATAGATCAATTTTTTGGGGGGGGGATGCATGATGTGCGACAGACGGGTGGCTTGGGAGGGTAACGCCCCCTCTGGAATTTAGGCCGGAAAAATTATTGGATCAGGAGAGGGAGCTAGCATCCGGGTCTGGACCTGGAATGTCAATGGTCTGGGGAATAAGATCAAAAGAACGTTGGTGTTCAGTATATTAAGCGACATTCCCCGGACATAGTCATGATACAGGAAACACACCTTAGAGGTAGCCGTTACAAGGCCCTAGACCGCTTTGGGTACCGCTTGATAGCGCACTCCGGCTACACGTCGAGCGCCAGAGGAGTGGGGATTCTGGTACGTACCACGCTGCCCTTTACTGTTGATAAAACTTGGTCAGATGACGGAGGTTGCTGCGTGGCGGTCGCGGGTCACTGGGAGGGGAAAACATTAGTGCTGTGTTCATTTTATGTCCCTCCGAGGTTGCAGGCGTTAATCTTCCCCAAGATAGGTTCTATACTGGTGGGGTTACCTAAGGGCACTCTTCTGATGGGAGGAGATGCTAATGCGGTTATGGACCTGGAGATGGCCCGTTCCGCGCCGTAGATGTGTCAGGGGAGGGAGCAGGCTCTCGCCGTATTTGTTAATGCCATGGGCCTGACTGACCTCTGGCAAACATATAATCCACATGATAAACAGTACACTTATTACTCGGCGAGGCATGCCTCCTTCTCTAGAATTGATTATTTGCTTGCGCAAGCGGACAGTGTGAGTGGCTTTGACGCTCTGTCAATAATGGCAAGGGGCATTTCTGACCATTCCCCGGTGTGCATTCAAGTCTTGGGACCAGAAACTAACAGAGCACAGTTCCCCAAGATAGATCCCTGGCAGTTGAGAGATCCCCAAACCAAAAATAAACTCCGAGAGCAAACGGAGCTGTATTTTCTGGAAAATACTGGCTCATTAGAGTCACACCAGACCCTGTGGGAAGCCTAATAAACCATACTAAGGGGCCAAGCCTAGGCGATCATAGGGGGCAAGAAAAAAGAGGAGGCCTTGCAAATGAAGACACTCTAAGAAGAAATAAAGTGTATCAAAAGGAATGTCACAGCAGGGAGGGACTTGGACAGGAAACATGAGTTGGCCCTACGACAAAGAGAATTGAGAGCGCTGGCTGACAGCGAGGCGAGGGCCTACGCCTTGGCAACGCAGCACCGGCTATACGACGTGGGCGACAAAGCCTCCAAACTACTAGCCTGGCTAGACAAGAGGGACAAAGAGGTCATGGGTAGTTCACATACGTGATGATGCCGGCTCATTATACACGTCCAATCTAGAAACAGCGGAGGCTTTTGCCACCTATTTTGAGGGCCTATACGCGCCGAAGTGCACGAGGTCGGAGGGAGACTACGATGAACTATTACGTAACTTTAAGCTGCCGACCCTCACGGAGGAGGCAAGAGAAGCCTTAGAAGCAGACCTTACGACTGAGGAGTTGGCTGAGGCATTAAGTGCCCTAAAATCAGGAAAGGTGGCTGGTCCGAATGGCCTCCCAGTCGAACTATATAAATGTTTTGTATCCAAAATAGCTACACCACTACACAATATGTTCACGGAAGAGAGTGAAGAGGGGCAACTGCCCGCGGATCAGCGAGAGGCAACTATCACGGTGATTCATAAGGCGGGCAAGCCACCTGACAAATGTAACTCACACAGGCCAATATCTCTGCTTAATGTGGAGACGAAAGTTCTGGCCAAAGTCTTGGCTAAGCGGCTAGCGCCTATTATAACGACTATTGTGCACATAGATCAATCTGGATTTATGCCGTCTAGAAGCACTCGTCACAACTTACGTAGGCTGTATGGAGTCCTCCATCTCACTAAGGACCCAGTCACGCAACAGACTGCATTGATGGCACTTGATACTTCAATGGCCTTCGATAGTATAGAGCAGCCCAACTTGTTTGCGGTGCTCTTGAAACTGGGTTTTGGTCCCACCTTCTGCAGCTGGGAAGGCTGTTGTATTGTGGCCCGCTTGCGCATGTGCGGGTCAATGGCGTGTTGTCCAGACCGTTCCCGGCGAGGAGAGGCACGAGACAGGGCTGTCCCCTGTCGCCCCTATTGTTCGCCTTGACTAGAGCCGCTGGCGCACTGGGTCAGAACAGATCCGATGATTTGGGTCATAGTAACGCCGGGGGGTTGGGAGGAGCGGATATCTATGTATGCAGACGATATACTCCTATATCTTGCACGGCCCTACTACTCGATAGCACGTGTGCTGCACATATTCGAACTATTTGGTAGCTACTCGGGTTTCTACATAAACTGGGCTAAATCCGTGATCTTCCCTATGTCCGGCCCTCCCCGCGGTTGCCAGCAAGATGCGAGGCCCCAATAGTAACAGAGGGCTTTAAATACTTAGGAGTGTATGTCACCAGAGATCATCAGGTATTCCAGGCGAGGAATCTCACTCCCCAAATTGAGACGCTCCATACCGATGTACAACACTGGAGAGCCCTGCCGTTGTCACTGATGGGCAGAGCGGCGTTGTATAAGACGATGTCCCTTCCGCGTCTTCTATATATAATGCAGAATTCCCCCTATTCAATTCCCTCGACGGTGTTCGGGTGAATAGCGCAGGATGTCCGGACATTGTTGTGGCAAGGAGGCACTCCCAGAATAGCTTTGGGTAAGCTGCAGAGAGGAGTACACGATGGGAGGACTAGCGGTTCCGGACATAAAACTGTACTATCTCGCCTCACAACTAATGGTCATAAACGACTGGGTGTTCGCAGACAGGAACGAGCCGGCCTATAGAGTAGACAGAGTAGCAATAGAGGGGGGGGGGGGGTGGAGAAGAGTTGTGAATCGCTTCTCTACGCGGGGAAGGAGTGTCCTACATGGCCTAACACACCGCAACAGTGCTGGCATGCTGGAGGGAAGCGAACAAAATATTGGGATGGCAGGGCAGGTTAACAAGCATGACGCCCCTGTGGGTAGGGGATCGATTGAAAGGTGGTGGCATTGAGTGGCTTCAAAAATTGGCAGACAATAGGAATAGAGAAGCTGGGAGACGTATGGCGGAATGGTGCACCTTTACCGTTTGAGGACCTACAGCAGGAGTACAGTTTAACCCCGACTCAAAGATTCTCATACCTGAGACTCCTGCATGCCTTACGAAGCCATATACAGCGTGGTGAGACTCTTCCAGACTATTCCCCTCTGGAGGATAGGCTTTTGGCAGACCCCATCCTTGAGAAAGCCATATCTACAGTCTACCGCAAACTTATAAATAACAAGCCAGACCCTTTGGTAGCCCTTAGAGCAGCTTGGGTTGAAGACTTAGGTAATATAGATGATGAGGAGTGGATGGAGGCGCTCCAAGGCCCTAGAGAAGTAGCGATACGGTCAAGATTCAGGCTGGGGCAGCGCACCAAACTGTTTCAATGAGGGAGGGCGCTGACGCCGCTTTGCTCTAGGGGTTGCCAGCAGGAAGGTTCATTCTTCCACATCCTATGGGAATGTCCCAAGATTGTGCCCTTCTGGCGAGCGATAGTGGATGTAATGGCCAAAGTCTCAAATGTGGAGGTCACACTAGATGTGAGGGAGTTGCTCCTGTTGATTAAAGGGGAATCAGAGAGACCCAAGTATATTAATATTTGTCGGACGTTGGCGGCAGGTGTGGCAAAGCGAAATATTGCTAGACTGTGGGGAGCACCCCAGCCGCCATTAGCGGCGGAGTGGGAAAATGATTTGGACTGGTGCCAGCGAGCAGAGGAAACAGTGTACAAAAGTAGGGGCTGCGTGAATAAGTGAGAGAAGGTCTGGTCGCAGTGGCGCAAGTACAGAGGGTATTGAGGGGCCTACAAATGTGTATTAAACATATGGAAGTATAATCATTTTTGCCTGTTTTATATATACGTAAACTCGTCTAGCAGACCCTTGGGAGGTTCTTGGGGGTCGATGAACATACTCGACTTCCAACAATGTAACACAAATTTGAAAACTGTATTGCATGCATGATTAACCATGAAAAGTATGTATTTCACTTGAGCTTGTTAATAAAACAGATTTTCAACCAAAAAAAATTGGCAAGATTGCAAAAGCAGCCTCTACCACAGAGCTAAAAATGTAGTATGTATATAGATAAAGTGTCATGAACTAAAGACACAGATTTAACAGTCAAGAACAACATTACAAGATGGATCCTGGTTTAAAAAACAGAAATGTTGGTGCCCTTCTTGCTTCCAGAAGCTGGTTAAAAATTTTGATTTATTGGCTTCATAATTTTATGAGGCTGAAAGAGCCCGTCAATCACAAACCTAGCACATTCTGCGATCATAAGGACGGTGCTCTTCATGATGAGCAAGAATTGAATACACTGCTCAGATTAGCACTGGCAAATATTAGCAAAACGAGGGATAGTTAACGATTGCGGGCAGGAGCACAAAGCAAACAGGGTTAGATTTCTGCTGGTGGTTCACCCTCGTCAACAGACCATAATCAAACATCCTGGACACGATCGAACTCAATTCTCCGAAATACTAAGACCATAGCAAACTTTCAACAAAACTTGGGCTTGAGCATGTGACCAGACCAACAGCAAAAAGAGGCAAACGTCTGGAATGCCAGCTAAACATCGGCATTAATGAGAGCGCACACACTGTGCGCCAATTCATCTTTTTAATTCACAGGCTGGCGTTTCTGCTGTCAAGCAGGATTAATTCTATTTTTCGGTTTTTGATGACCGGAAAATGTGATCTGTTAAATGGGTTTATGAGATTTTTCCAATGTTAATTCATAATGAATTTGAGTGCTTCACAGAATTAAACGCGTTCCCAGCAACGGCTCTTGAAAGCTCAAAAAGTTCAAGTAATACTTCGCTTTCTACCATTTACCTCCAAATCAAAACCAAACTGCTTGGCAGCGGAAGAGCAGTCTGTTGTGGCTCTTGGTGACAACTTCGAGAACTAACAAATGTCCAAGAAATTCTGAGATCCCAAGACCAGTCCACATCACTCGGAATCTAAGAAACCCATAAATGGGTGTGCAGAGACCGCAGAAGAAGTCTACCGGTCCACTTCCTCCTCAGCCATCTTTAGATCCGCTCAGTCACAGGCACTGTCCCTGCCGCAGCACGGCTGCTTCACAACCTCTTGTAATGTGTCAAAGGATGATAGCCTACTGCAAGGATTAGATCACTTGTGCCCAGTCTTTTAGCAAAGAACGCCCAGCAGTACAGTGTGTGGCACCAACGTAAAATGACAAATGTGCATTAAGGGAGAAACCGCATGCCGCCATTTTTAAGCTTAGTGATTTCCACGCGTCGTAACTGGTTTGACCAGGCTTGGACCTTCAGCACAAGCCTTCGTCATGGAGACAGGCTGCTGAAAAGTCACCATGGAATAAGACTTAGTAGAAAGGTGGAAAAGGACAGCAATGGTTCCAGCCCCCAGCAGGTCAGCACTGCCCCAACCACACTGGTGCACACCAAGAATCCATCAGATTTCCTACTTTCATATTTTTCAAAGATTTCCAAAATCAAGCAGAAGCTGTGGATTTGCACATTCGTACAGACTAAAAAATGTTTAGCTTTAAAAAAAAGCATCTGACAAAAGTCCCTAATAATGTAAATGTAGACTCTCTGGGGAAAACCCTGCTAGTAAAGATTTATTTTTGTCACAATGCCTCCAGAAAATGGCTTTGCTGCCAAGGTGTTAGATGTGTGTGGTGTTGTTTAGACAGAAGCCCTTTTGACAGTGATCTAAGTTACAGAGGACTGTAATGAACTCCTTGAACTGAAGGACTGACTGACCCCTACTCAAAATCGAGCCGGAGATGGAGCAGGTGTCATCCACGATGGCAGCCAAGTTACAAGAATGGATTGTTGACCGGCTCAGGGCACGGTTTCTATGGTGCCTGCAGCTGTATGGTGAGGTGGGCAGATATTGTGCTCTGCCTGGACAGTTTCTGGCTAACAGAGGTGGGGTGGTGTCACTGATGGCTTGTGGGGTGGAAACTAAGCAACAAATTGAGCCTAGCTGTTCAGAATTGGAACCAATGAGAATAGCTGCTGGAGAAGGCAGGGTTTGAGGTGATGGTGCCAGAAAGTAGACACCAAGAATTTCCGCTCCATCAAGGAAGAGTCAGAGATAAGAGTGTTGAGTGCAATGGTGTCACCAGTGGGGAGCAGCATGCCACACCGCCTACAGGCCAGTCATACATTTAAGGGTGAGGTGCAATGGCGTGCCATGTGGGGGCAAACTGCCGCCCTACTAAGAGGGGAGTGGGATATTTTTGCCCAGGAGGCAACAGCCTTAACATCGCTTTATCAGGCAGTCAGCGCAGGTAGCTCAGACAGCTGAAGACTCTGGATGATTTCACAGAAGTAAAAGCCACTTTCCAGAAGTCAAACATCTAAGTACAGCTCAGTAAGTAATACAATTTGTACTGGCGAATCAATCAGATATCATTGCATTTTACGATAAGTGCCACTGTTCTTGTAATCTACGCAGGTCTGATTTTGTTAAAACACAAATAAACCAAGGCAATTATTTGACTACGTACTGAATGAGAGCTACTCTTCTATTTTAAACATTTAGCTGTACCCCCCTAGTCAATGAAGTTCAGACTATTAATACGATACGAGGCCTGTAGCCTGTACGTTTAAGCTACGTGTACGCAAACACTGTTGGGTTGAAATGTCAAACAAGTCTAAAGGCGGGGCCACGTGGCAAATATTCGGATATTGAGTGTCTCCAATTACCCCCCGCCCCCTCTCTGCCATCCTCTACAATTTGCACCTCAAAAATTGACTGAGTAACCACTACCATCGTTCCCTGCCCTTACAAGTGGTTTCAATGGAAGATTCTCTGCTACAATTTGGACTTTAAAATATATATATGCTCACTAAAAAAAAAGAAATGAAGGGAACCTTCAACAGTGAAATAAAACAATATAATGATCAGAAACCAACAATCACTTCCAAGATGCCATTGTAGTCGGTTGATGTTTTCTTACTAGCAAACTACTCAACAGGAATTTCCATTAGAATTTCCGGGAGCGAGGTTCTTCAATGGAATTTATTGGAGCATTTGAACACATGTTCTTGCCACTAGACTGTAAGCTGTCCACCAGTGATAGAGGAGACGGACGGGCTGCGTGAAATTGGGCAAACCCCCATTAGGGCGGGCCAGAATCAGTCAACTTGTCAAGCCATGGTCTCCAACGGGGCTGCCGTTACTGCCCAAGGAGGACAGCAGGCTTGGGCAGTGCCCGTCTCATGCCAGGAATTACATCGTTTCCGTCTGAGAGGGGAATGGCTGCCCCCCAACCCCACTTGCATTTCAGAAGCACTGTCCATTTCAAAATCCCCCCTCAAAATTCTGGTTCGGTCACCAAACATTGCTCATGAATACAATGAAAGTTCACCAGATGAATACGAGCCGATTCTTGCTTGGTAACAACATGCTTGAAGATTTATAACAATGAAAACATTCCTGTACGTTTCCAAACTCAGTAGCACAGATAAAGCTGTAGCCAGTGAAAGCATTTGCTTTTTCAGACTGTTACACAGTTGTGACCAATAGTACCGGTCTTTTCTTGCTACTTCTTTAACTATTCTTTTCAGTCATTTAAATTCTAATAGACTAATGCGTCTAAACAAAGACAATGTGCCAACTTAGTATCCAAGGAAGATGAAAACAAAATGCAAACGCTTATTTATTGCTCACTCTTCTTCCAAACTCCTGCATGGTTAAAATGTGAGTGCTGCAGAACCTCCTGCATTCTACTTCGAGGGCCCTTGTTTACCCCTTACTTTTTGGGTTATGTTGTGCCAGCGGTTGCACACTCTTTATTTCTTTGGGGGGGGGGGTCCTATCACGAGGTATCATCGTTAGACCTTGATACTGAGCAAGAGAGCGAAAGGCAGGAAAATGAGAAAGAAAGGGAAAACAGTGACAATGGGAGAAAGCAGGGAAGAAAAAGAAACCTTAGGAGTGAGGCTGAGACAGGCAGAGGTGGAAGAAAGAGGCAGTAGGTGAAATCAAGACATGACAGCCTTGGTTTCCGGCAAATGAAGCACCGCCTTTCTTTCAGCCCCCCACCTATACACAAACACGCTAACAACACCACTACGGGGGCCCCAGGCCCCCGGAATACGACACGACGCTGAACGTTCACAGCTCAACAAGTTCTCAGGGGCCTTGGGCGGGGAGAGGAAGCAGCTGGTAGACATCGACGTTTTCCCGCCATGAGCTCAGACGTGGCCACCAGCGCCTGATCTGTTCGTCACTGTCGGCCCCTGGGTGGAGGACGCCAGTGAACAACATGCTGAATTTAAGGAGACAGGACGCTCTCAAACCGACGAGGGGAAAACATGCTGGAGTAGCGGGATTTCAAAGGCTCGTGCTCAAATCATGCATCCATGGTTGACACCCCACGCCAAGACAGGCGCACGTACCACGCGCAAATAACGCCATAGGCAGGAAAATACCCACGCAACCTGAAGGCTTCGGGATTCAGAAACGTACCCGGATTGCCTGCCCTGCCCATTAACTGAGCACAAAGCAACAAAAATCAATACAACAGAAGCTACAAATATATACCATAAATGTAAAAAATCAGCCCCCATTAATGCATTAATGTATTAGTGCACACAACAGCAATAAATCAAGCACTCCTGTTTAGTGGGCCCGACAGGGAAATGCAGGAAATAAAATGAGCAACTCGTTTGTGTTTTTAGGTCTTGCATTAGCCAAGACGTTTTGATTTTACTAAGATCAAATGTATAAAATACTCATAAGGGCTCTTCATACACTGGCCTGCTATTGTGTCACTTACATGTTTTTATGCCCACCACTGATTATAGGCATGAGGAAGAGTCAGCCAACTTCACCAATTGGCTACCTTCACTGTCAGTGACGTCATTCTGCCCTTTCACACCCAAAGTAGTTCTCTACAGTGGCAAGGTTTACTGTGGCAATGTGTGCTTTGTGAGACCCCAAAACATTTTTGCTTTCAGCCAATTTTTTTTAATTTTTTTTGCCACTTTTTTTAAATTTATTGCCGAGGGCCTAGACGTTCCCTAACAATACAGTTTAGCAAAAAACACGACAAAACAAGCATGGGCAAAGACAAAAGGCTGGAAGCCAAAGCTATACTTACTGGCTTGGTCAATGCTTGTTGAGTATATATTGCTGCTACCTCACTGTTGCCATTTCTTAGAGATTTGAACATCAGATGTTCCATCACGCAACTTGCCAGTACTTTATCAAGGTTACAATTAGGATACACTAAATAAATTTGTCCAGAATAACGCCAATGTGCACGTGACCTAAGCTTCTCCATGCATCTTTGTTATTGTCTCTGCTCCTTATACTCCTCTACTCAATGGTGACTGTCCAGTCTATTCTCTACTACGTCTTCCAGTTGTACCTCACTGGAGGCCGGTGCCTCCTGCCGAACATTAGATCGTTTATCAAAGACGCTCAGGCCCAATCACAGTAATACACTGGTTAGAACTTAGGTGTTAGTTTCGTCAGATTAGTTCTTGACCTTGAGACACTCTGCAGCTTCTACATAAGAGATGCATTAAAAAAATAAACAAGCATTGGCAAAGCAAATTGGTCTCGTCTTTTTGATTTTTTGACTGTGTCAATTCCTTTGCCAATATTTAGTAGCATCTGTATAAAAGCAAATGCTTTTTGCCGAAATTGTTAAGAATAAGCACAACAAAAACTGGAAAATATAAACAGGGCGACGATTAGCATACATCATGGCGCATTTGCACTTGTGTCATGAAGCTACGTTGGACCAGTATATTGATAAATGCACCCTCATACAATATGACTGATGGCCGCCATTTTATTTATTTTTGTTTGCTGTTCTAATTATGGAGCAGTAAATTAAATTAAATCAAATTAAATTAAAAGTGCATCTGAAAAAGAAGAAGTGGCCTAGCAATTATCAGGTCCCTCCATAAAATGTAAAACATTTTTTTTTTTTTTTTACATTTTTTAAAATAACGATACAGGAGAAGAACAGGAAAGACAAGAAGTGGGCTGGTAATGATTGAAATTCTTTGCCAGTCATCAGTCACCAGACTAGAAAGGCAACAATTACTCAGTCGTTTCTCCGAGGCATCTCTGGACACACATTTTTTTAGGAAGGCTTAGCAAGAAGAATAGCCTCCTAAAAAACAGGAAATACCTATTTTGTGAACCCTGAAGAAATATAGTTCTTTCCTGTTTTCTTACTAAACGAAGATCATTATATCAATCTGCCCTTAACACATAGAAGGGGAAGACTCTCCAGACCAAGTGGTGAATTGTACTGGAATAGTTTAACTGGCCTATAAATAGCTCTATGTACATGCAGGCATAAGTGAATAATCAGCAACAGCAGAGAAGAACCATCAAGCCCACAAAGGCTGCCTTTTTCAGACATACTGTTCTACTCCGAGACCCAAATTAACATATGCAATTTGCATGGGGTACATCTAAATACAAATCATATTTCTGCAGCCAAAGGCGTTTTTTTTTATTTCACTGCTTTCCTGAAGACCACCCGCTTGGAAAGCATATTTGTACATCTCATTAACAAAGAGGCTTTTTTCTTTGCGTTTTTTTTTTTTACATCACCAACACTGGACTTGCTAATACACAGATGACGGGAGACAGAGACTGTCAATCCCATGAAATTTTCCTATTCGACTGCTCTTGGTAATGCCACACATACCAAAAAACATATGATAAGGATGCAACAGATTGCTCCCAACAGTTGACGCTAAAAGAGGTCCATTTGAAAGGTCTGGTATGAACAAAGTTTGTCTCTGAAATTTTCTCTATCAGGCAGCGTCACTTCATTTGATCTACAGCAGATCACATCATGTAGTGTCCGGAAGGAGAATGTGGGAGAATGCAGAAGTTTCTCTGCCCTAGTCAGAGGTTTAAGACAAAATCTATTGGCACTGTGCGGAGCAGTCAGCTAGACTCAACTTTACATACAATCACCACCACAATGGGCTTTTGGAATGGTTTAATCGAAGGCCAAACAATTATTATGAAACCTGCAATATAAGATAGATAGGACAAACAGCCTTGCCACTGTACAAATGTAAAATATGCACACTGTAAAACTGCTGCGAAAATGACACTTTGCAGCTGTATTGATCAGCGGTTACAAACAGCTTTTTCACCAATGCCCAAGTGTCTATAACCGGTGGAATGAGGTCATCCTACAGGTGAGTGAGTGTTGCCGTAGGGAAGGCTGTAGGCTGTGGGTGGGAAGAGATCCAATTCAACTTATTTCTGACTGTGGGAATATAAAAGGTCCTGTAGAAGTCTGGAACCTGAGGTGGAGTTCAAAAGCAACAGGTTTATCCGATATCAAATATGTAATCACCAAACGTCATCACTTGAAATAATCAAAATCCATTAACTCCGCGCCCCATCCCAACGCACACACAAAATGGGATTATGTTACTCATTGTGACACCATAGCACTTTTGCTCAACGAGGGTAAACGAAATGACTGGTATTACACGAGTGAAACACTGAGACATAAACAGACACTGAGCTATACCTTATCTGACGCAAGGAATGAGTGCACGTGCTATTGAGCTTTATTTTATATGTTAGAATGGCGCACTGACACTATTTTACGCACACAAATCCATCTTTAAAAAAAATACAATAGCGTACAAGCTAACTGCGTCCTGAAACAACAAGTCGAAAATAAAGAACTCAAAACCCGCCTTCAAAGTAGTGGAATTATAGATTGGCATCTGCTGACTGAATCATTCCTCAAGCATGGCAGTGTGCTGCCACAGTCTGAGTACTTTATTGGTCTACATTTGAAGCTCTCTGACCTTTCCGTCTTCCTATTGCAGCTTTTGTTTTTATTAACTTGATGATCCTACTGTGTGTGCAGATTGACAGCGAGGCGAGTGCCCTCATGAACTGCTACGGGAGATTTTTAGGTCTCAGCCTGCACCAGCGCTGGTCTGGCCGAGAGTTTTAGTAAGCGGGTTTTGGAAGTGCAAACCCACTGGCTTTCGGCTGGCGACCAGCTTGCGTTCACGATAGCGTGCACGCGCGCAGCTGCCATCTGGGTTTCCTATCTCTTCCTCATTTCCTCGTCATGGCTCATTAACTCTCTGGACTCTGATGTTTAAATCGCAGCAGCAGCTCACATTACCAACTGACGGCCCTGGACTACAGTCACATGAAAAACAACAGCGATTAGCATTGAAATGCAAGCTTTTTTTGTCTAGTTAGAAATATTGTTTCGGTGGGTTGATTTCACCTTATATCGCTATTTGTTTTATATTGGGAGTCACAGCCTAATTACCAGTATTTTTGTCTCTTTTTTTATATTTATTCTCGCAAAGCACAAAGCTATATTTAACGTTACTTTTTCCGCGTCACTTCTTCACTCTATTTAAACTCCACACCCCCACTCTTATTGTCTCTCTCCTTCTCTCTCTCTCCCTCTCTAATTGTCTCTCTACTTAATTAACTCTCCCCTCTCTATCTTTTTTAGCCTTTCATTCTCTCTCACCCCTTTATCTGTTTCTCTTTCAAACTCCTTCATTCACTCTCTCTCCCCTTCTTTCTCTCTCTCTATCCCGCTCCACTCTTTATTCTATGTACACCCTTTCTCTCTCTTTCTCTCTCACCACCCTCTCTAATTGGGCATTATATCTTCACTCTATCTCTCACTCTGCAACACCACAGCCTCGCTCAGCGCCGCCACAGCCTCGCTCAGCGCCGCCACAGCCTCGCTCAGCGCCGCCACAGCCTCGCTCAGCGCCGCCACAGCATCGCTCAGCGCCGCCACAGCCTCGCTCAGCGCCGCCACAGCATCGCTCAGCGCCGCCACAGCATCGCTCAGCGCCGCCACAGCATCGCTCAGCGCCGCCACAGCATCGCTCAGCGCCGCCACAGCATCACTCAGCGCCGCCACAGCATCACTCAGCACCACCACAGCATCACTCAGCACCACCACAGCATCACTCAGCACCACCACAGCATCACTCAGCACCACCACAGCATCACTCAGCACCACCACAGCATCACTCAGCACCACCACAGCATCACTCAGCACCACCACAGCATCACTCAGCACCACCACAGCATCACTCAGCACCACCACAGCATCACTCAGCACCACCACAGCATCACTCAGCACCACCACAGCATCACTCAGCACCACCACAGCATCACTCAGCACCACCACAGCATCACTCAGCACTACCACAGGATCACTCAGCACTACCACAGCATCACTCAGCGCCAAGACAATATCACTCAGCACCACCACAGCATCATTCAGCGCCAAGACAATATCACTCAGCACCACCACAGCATCACTCAGCACCACAGCAGTATCACTCAGCAAGACCCGAGTATCATTCAGCATCACCTCAGCATCGTCTCCGCAACAGTCACCACCACCACCACTACCACCTCAGCATCACTCAGCACCACCTCAGCCTGCTCTCGGAATCTGGCATCTGTTGATTCTCCCCTAGCGTCTGGCCGCTGCTAGTGTTATAATACAGGTACTAGTTCCCAACCTTCACCCTCCGATTGTTTATGCCCCCTCAAAAAAAAAAGCTTTAACAAACAACCATTGCAATAGGCAGTAACAAGTTGCCAGCATTGCAACAACAAAAGAAAACGGAGGACATTTTTTATTGTAAATACTTTTTTTAATATGGTCGTTCAGTTTTACATAATGCCTTCTTGGTCATATATAAAGTAACAAAAATGCTTCTGACACTTTTTTATTATAACTTTTCAGCATGCTGCACAGCAGCCACACTTCTCTACAGCACAGCTTGAAGACATTGGCAAAGTCAATAGCTCTGGCTAAACACTTATAAGGCCCCAAAGGCGAGACCTATTGGCTATGCCAATGCTTGTTTAGTTTGGTTCGCTACAGCCTGCTTGCAGCTTCCTGGCACTGTGCCAAAAGACCTGGGGCAGTATTATGGAAGTGCCCCGGGGGCGCAATGGGTGTTTGCGCTGGCTGTCCTCGAACCGGTACTCACGCCTGAGCACGCCAAAGACGACTGGAGGCATTCGAAAGTAATCACAGAAGAATCTGCCTACCACAAGGAAGCTCCAAGTGAGAGCACCCCCGCGAAAGAATACTTTACTGGTCATAAACGTCCACACGCGTTTAGGAAGACAAACGCGCCCCACCTGCACATGAACTGTCACGACGAGAAAAGGCGGCGCAAGTGCCTACTCGCCCGTACTGCCTAATTGGGCATTTTTAGGCTGTCATTCCCGCCTACGTCCTGATGAAGACCCGCACTGACTAGATAGTAGTGCAGATCCTGGGTTGAAACGTCGACAATATCCCTTGGACCAGTCCAAAGGCTCTGCGGAAATGACTTATTAATTAAAATTCGCAGAATCATTGATTTTTAATATCTGATTTCTGGCCATCTAATTTTCCTGTACATATTTTTAGCCACCTTGTACATATTACGCACCACCTCTGTATCACTGAGCACCAAATGTCACTTTGTCACATATCACAGTATATTTCACTCCGTGTCTTGACAGCCTTACAAAATCAGTTTGGGTATTTATAAATGACTTAATTTATATAAAATAACTCAATACCCCGTATGGTTTTTGTGTGTGTTCCTTGGTTTTAAGTGAAAATTTCTTTTGAATAACACAATGAATTGTTCAGTTGTTTAAGGAATATGTGATACCCGACAGAACCATTGTTTTTCTTTATAACCCACGTGACAGGCAGGAGGGACCACTGATTTTAACCTGCGTGCTTAATAAGCGCCTCCACCTCCCTCGGCGTGTGCCCAAGCAAAGACAGTTATCGGCCAGAGAAGAGTGGGCTATTCCTTTTGGCATTAAAAAGTAAGTGACTCTCAGTTTTCTTTTTACCGGTCACCTGGATTTTGTCTTAAGATATTTCTTCTATTTGGTTTTATGGGTCCCGGTGAATTCAGTTAACGGAGGCTCCCACACTTAGCTAGTGGCATGGTTTTATAACAAAAGGCCTCTGATCATTGTGGACTCTCAGGTTGTTTCCTGAACTGAGGTGTTCCCAGTCTTTTGTCAGGGGTGGTCTCGCTTCCCTGGAGGGCTCCAGGAGAGTGGCAACGCTCTAGTCTTCAGCTTTGTTCCTTTTAAGCTAGGAGCCTTGGGCTGCCTACCCTTTATTAGTGCCATGGGGAAAAGGAAAGTGGCGGTGAAAAACATGATGGAGAAACGCCCAAGGACCAGTATCTCGATTTTATCCTTTTTAGAAAACGCAGTGGGTGTACTCTCTGAAGAAATTTCATGTGCTAAGGAACAGCTGGCCCAATCCTGGCAGAGCATTGACTTACTGGCAGAAAAAGGTGACTTTGTAATCAAGGCTCTGAGAATAGTCCTGGATGGTAATACTCAGGAACCTCCTAATACCCAGAGCCATTCAGATATACTGGACACACAAGCTCTGGTTAATTCAACTGAAACACAAGCTCAGGTCCAGGTTGCCATGCAAAGAGATTCTGGAGGCAGTGGAGTGGGGGGGGGGGGGGGTGCATCTAGCGCTAAAAGTAAATGGGGGGGGTCTTACCCACATGGCGTTCATGCCAGTAATAAAATCACCAAGAAGCCTAAAAGGGGATAGTTTGCTGACGTACCTGAGAACTCTCCTATACAGAAACTTATCCATAATGTGGGAACTAAAATCTTTTCTGCTTTTGGGAACTTTAGTAATAAATTTGATATGTTGGAAGAAAGGGTTGGCTCCTTGGGTAAATCAGTAGGGTCTCTCCAGGAACAGATTGAAACTCTCTCAAGTAAAATATCTCTTATCTGGAACAGCCCGCTTACTACCCTGCGAAGGTAAAACTCCTTCTCTGGAAAAGCTAGATGTAATAGTTTGCGTTCTCCTTTAACATCAGGACACGTCCCTTGTCTGGGCAATGCATGCATGCAAATCAGAAGATGCAGCAGTATTTCCTGTAATCCCATAGGCCCTGTATCTATAACACAACCAGTCTCCCTGGAGAGAGATGCTAACGTGGGATCGGGGGAAGGTCCACAGATGACATTCGTGCACCCAATGTAGAGCTGGAGATCCCAAGGTGTGGTCACCAAGCTCCAACCGGGCCTCCCCGGGGCCTTACACCTTTTGCTGCTCCTCTCCAGTTTCCCCCTGCTTGTACCCCATATGTCTTGGTTTTAGCTAATGTCCCACCATTACTGCAATCTGAACAAGAGAATTACCTGCAATTTAAGAATAAAGTGGTCTGTGGCCCCTATGGTAGACAGCCCCCTATGGTAGACAGCAGTTATTTGATTAAATACTTATGGCACGTAGAGTGGGGTGGATTGACAGTGCTCCGAAAACATTTCTGGAAGACTGTATTGTTGTTAACTTTTGCAGTGACCATAGGGCAGGTCTCATTTTAACCAAATTCCTGGCCATTTTAGCAGCCCCTATCAGAATTTTAGTGTTGCCCCTGGGATATTTCTATGAACCTGGGGACGAATCGCCTGGGGGGCTCTTGTCCAGGCATTATTAGAATACCTGGTAGCACCCATGTCCCGAAACCGGGTCCTAATGTTGCCCTGTCTCCACCGATTTGAATTGTTGAGTGGGCTGAATGACCAAGTTTGACTGAGGAAGGTCCAAACTAGCAAGGAACTCACAAGCATGAAAACTTCTTCCATGGTATTTCAGGGACTAAGTTGGAACATTGCGGGTGTGCAAGAGAAATTTGATGATCCTGACTCGCTTAGGATGCTCACTCATTTGATATACGTTTTCAGAAGACGTTGGTCGCGCTCTACTTAGATGGCTATGCTGCTTTTGTTATCAACACGTCGCCTTCGCTTAGTGGGGAAGCAAATGGGGGACTAGAGACCTTTGTTAAATTAGATTTGATTGACAAAATGGAAATTGTCTCGGTCAATTCGCCTCATATTCTTGAGGTTCTTCTCTCATTTACAGACCACATTAGAATCTTATGTATTCATGAGTACAATGAGATCCATGGGAAAGAGACAGATGACGTGATCACGATGCTTGGTACGTTTTTAAACGCCTTTTATACCAACCAAATACACAGCACTGATGAATCGTCAGGACTTCAACCTTCACCCTTGTAAAGATTGTTTTCTATATGGAGATATAGATATAGATATATATATATCTTTTTTTTTTTTAAAGCCCCGGTCAAACCAAATGATCTGGGATGAAGATTAAAGTGTGAAAATGTTATCCCCTGAGGTTTTTCTTGCACAGCTAGCCTTGTCTTGCCGATCCGAATTCTAGATCTGTCTGGATGAAGAGGCCCCTCTGAATAATATTTTGAGTTAGCTGCCATGTGAAAGAATGTAGAGCAAACTAAAAAGCAGCCTTAAAAATAGGAAGCTAGAACTAAATAAATAACTGTGGGAGATCCTATTGAGAGCTAGTGCTCTGAGAGACATCACTATGTTTTGAAAGGTGGTCAACCATCTTTATTTTTTTTAGGATCCGGTTTCTGATCACGCAGCCAAAGTAGTGACCGAGACATGGGTGAACCACTTCTGTGATCTATAACATGGTGAGGATTCTGAATCATTAATTTCCCAAACATAACAGGGAGATAAGATGATGTTTCACTGGGAGGAGGTAAGAGATGCAATTTTATCTCTTCCCATAGGCATGTCCCCTAGTGCAAATGGGGTCCCTGGAGACCTGTTTAAGTCCCTAGTGGATTTATGGGTCCTCCTTCTTATCCTTCATGTTAATGCTGCAGTCAGTTGCTGCTTGCCAGAAGCATGGCGTCACTCTGTGATAGTGCCTGTATTCAAGAAGGGGGGGAAAGGAAAGATCCTGCTCGTTACAGACCGACCTCTTTAATGGACATTGAGGTAAAAATCATCGGACGGGTTATTCTAGTGAGACTAACCCAATGGGAGGGACGAACACAACATATTGTCTGACCTTCAATATAGGTTTGGGCCCGGCAGGGGCATGGTTGAGCAAAATCTTAAATACACCAGGGCTAAAGGGGGAACCATACATCTTGACTTAATGGACCTCAGCTCTGCCTTTGACAAGGTTAACAGAGATAAGCTCTGGGCAGCGCTGGGGCGCATGAAGGTGTAACATGTTCTGGTTACTTTTTTAAAGGACCTTCACCATGGTTTGACGGGTTGAGTCAGATTTGGAAGCAATGGGGAATGCACCACACACTTTAACCTAAATAAGGGTGTTCGACAGAGCTGTATTTTGGCACCCTTTCTTTTTAGTATGTATATTAATCACTTCGATGGGGTGCTCTCAGTTCAGGGTCTGGATGTCCCATGTGGTGGGGGGAGACTACTTCCAGCACTTCTATACACAGGCAATGCAGTTTTGATTGCACGTACTGCTAAAAGTCTACAGCAGCTTCTAAATATTTTTACTGATTTTATGGACAATCTGGACTTACTAACTAATTTTAATAAATCTCATGTTATGGTTTTGGGTCCCAAGAACACTAAATGCTCCACTTGTTCGGTGCAGGGTCAGGTTTTAAGCAAGGTGGATAATTTTACTTATCTATGGATTTTAATAGACTCAGGTCTCAGTTGGCAACCTTTACTGAAAAAAATACTGGGAGTTTTAAGAAGACCATTGCCAGCGTAATTGATTTCTCTTACTGCCTGGGCCAGAAGCCAATGACATTTTAGCTTGATGTTTATAAAGCTATGTGTATCCAAATATCCACCTTTGTTTCGGAGATCTGAGGCAATGTCAATATAGCCCAGGTTTTGGTGGCAGAGAATACATTTTGGGGGGTCTTTTGGGCGTAGGTCAATGCACGCCCTCTGAGATTATACACAAAGAACTTGGCATAGCTACATCACTGATTTTATACAGCTGCAACCCCTTTTATTATGGTGCTCAGTTTGGCTTAAGAAAGAACTAAGCCTTAACAGTTTAATCATACAGGACTGTTTGAAACTGTATAATATGTCCAATATAACCTGGCTGCACTATTTGAGGGTACATTTTAACGCCCTTGGGAGACCCGAGCTATTTTCTAACCCCGAGAGGATTACAAAAAAAGATGTCTGGCTAAAGCAGGCCTTTCGTCTTAGGGCAACTGCTGACTGGTAAGCCTCTATCCAAACAGACATTTCATCAACATACTATGCTAAAAAATGTTAACAGGGTAGAACCATATCTTTTCCTAGAACTGCCCAGCCATCAACAGCGTTTATTGACCTATTTTAGGCTGGGCATACCCCATCAGCTGCTTTTCTCAAAATACCTGGTTTAAAATCACAGATTTACCACCTTGCACTTGTGACCAAGTTTCAATTTGTGACACTTTGGACATTGTTCGTATCTGCTCTAAATACAACACCCTTCGCTATAAGTTTTTAAGACCACTTTTTTTAACCACAGATATAAGACAGGTCAGACCTGTCATTTTATCTTTATAGCTCCTAGCCACACCCAAAATCTGCTTTAATGTCTCTTGGGTCTTGTCTAGAGTTTTTAGCTCAAGATATTAGATAGACCCTGACTTCTGCATAGTGCTTTACAATTAGATATTTCAAATGACGGATTTCTGTCTGTATCGATGCTGTTTTAAATGGAAATCTTTTATTGTTTTTTTTTTTATCTTGCGGTTTCTTTTTTCTTTCTTTTGCTTGTACACTTGTATGATTTTAGATATAAAATTTAATAAAATCTGAACTACTACTACATTTGCCAAAGGCAGAAGCACCCGACGAGGGGTGGAGTCGAGGGGAGGGGAACCGGCTTCTGTGAAGTGGTGCTGCAACAATTTTCAGAGTGGAGGTACTGCCATAAATGTTATATCTCTGAAGTCATAGGACCTATGAAAAATCCAAGAGTTTCACAAAGAACAAGTACAGCAAACGAGTCACGCCTATTTAGCAGGAGAGTGGTAAGGGTGTTTGCAGCCGGTGGTGCATTTTGGAGCACACGTTCACAAATATATTACTAAAGCATGATGTTGTAGCGCACGTCATTTACAGACAGAACATTTTCCATAGAAATGGCTACTAAATTTACAAAGACATGCCGTTTTACTGATAATGTCATGTGTTAAAAATGACATCCTACAGTCTTTCCTTTCACACTCCCTGTACCCCAGTAAAATTGGCACATAGAACACTTTATAAAATCCTCTCACTTTACAGAGAAAGTAAACATCAATCTCAGTGTAAAAAATAAACAGCAATTGGTCACAAGAGACAGCCTGACATTTGACCTCTATCCTAGAACACACAGCACAAGTGACAATATAAAAACAAAATTGAAGTCATTTTATTGTTCATTCACCTTCTGAACTCCAGCATGGTGAATCTGGGAGTGCAGCAACACCTCCACACCCCTACTTCCAGCACCTATGCTTCTGAGACAAACATTGCACCGACCGAGGAACAGAATTGACAGTCTGGTACTACAAACAAGGCAAGCAAATCAACTGCTGCAGAAATCTGCGGTAACCAGCAAATGGCAGGTTTCAATTCCTTAAGGGCAACACAGACCGCCATCCTTCCTGTGCTGATTAACATCACACCAGTAAATAAATTAAGAATCACTGCAATAAACAAATTGAGACACCACTCAAATGCAAAATTCAAACTGATCCGCTTCTCAACCCACGCGTTAAGCGTCGGCTCCTCCGCTAAGGTGGAGGAGCGTCGCCCCACTACTCTGCGAGCAGTTTAAAGAGGAAAAATAAAATGATAACGCAATGTTATTATCATTTTATTTTTCTGTTCCTGCTTAGGTGCAGGGCGGGGCTGGCCAGAACAGGGGCCTGGGCGAGGAGTGGTGAGCACACTCTAAGTGCGCATGATGGTTTTGCCGGCTGTCTTGGGCCGGCCAAACAGTCATGTGCATTTTACATATTCTCCACAGGCTGATTGCACAGCCTGGGTGGAGAACATGCACAGACTCATAGTCCCCGTCTGAGCGCCAAACCACAGTGCTCAGTCCAATCACAACGCTGCCGACAGCAGAGTCGTGCTTCCTGCGTGTTGACAACCGATAAGGAACGGGAGGCACTGGTCTGAAAGTAAGTGGATTTGTTTTGTATCCCCCCCCCGCCCCAACAACCCCGTTAAGCAGCAGCCACCACTGCATGCGTTTATTACCAACTTTTCCAGAAAACACAACCTCATACCTACCTAGCAATAGATATTTATGTTTTGTTTCCTTTTCATGTATTTTATATAGCACTAGCGCAACTAGCCTGCTGCTTCTACAAAGCTGCAAAGAGGAGGAAGAAGAGACGTAAGGTCTACTGTGATGGAAGGTGAGTACTCAGAAGAAGTCTGTCGTCCGGTATTAACTGTTTTTGAAGGTCGTCTCAAGGCAAAAGGAGAGTTACACAAGGGTAGACAGAGCCTGAAGAGAGCAAAGGGATTCTTCGAAACGGTGTCCCTCGACAAGAGAAGCCAACGAGACAATTCTGGGAGGCAGCTCCAAGATATCCGACGGGGTGGTATGGTGGAGGGAGAGGGTTTTGAATTTCACCTGCTCAACCAGAGGCACTGGACAGACATCAGTACAGGCAGCATGTAACGAGTTCTTCTTAAGGCAAGAGTGAACTGAGCCACAATGTTTTGCTCTCCTTTGAGCCTGCTCAGTTTTGGCAGAGGAACCCAGGCAGATTCCACTGGAGTAATCCAAGTTTGTATGAGTGACAAAAAAGGGAATTCGACAAGACGCATACAACTTTGCTTATTTACTCGATGAATGACAACTCTAAACTGAACAGGACCGGACAGCTTATGGACTGAGCAGAAAGAGTTTTTTGGGTGATGGCAGGAAGCTAATCCGATGGGAGTATCCATGGTTCTCCCAGGTGCCTAAACATAAACTGTCCATTTTTCTGCTGTATGAGGATTTGGGTGTATTATATGGTATGGCTGGGTGGCCTTACTGTGTAATACAATTGCAAAAACTGTCTTGGGTCCAGTCAGGCTCCTTTGTAAAACCTTAAGCTCAACCCTGGGTAGCTATGGCTTCGAGCAGCAAGGCTTAAACAAAGGAACTTGTGTAAAGCATTTAACAGTACCAAACAATAAAATAAGAAAGCCACACACCACTAACGAAATCGGACACCAATTTAAAAAAATAGATTGTATTTTTATGAATTTTTAGAGACCAAGATAAGCAAAATCCACCAGATGGTACCGGAGATACAGATTTTTAAAGAAAACTTAAATCACTGTTTAACCGCAAACAAGCAGTGGCCGGTATAAAGTTTGTAAACATTTGTTAAGTTTTTAAGAGTGGTGTTCTGCTACTCCGGTCCCACTTGGGCGACCAAATCTGACAGGATGGAGATGTAGGAGGCCAATAAGGAGTACTTGGACAGTTACCTAGCCACCAAAGCGTTTACCAGTCCAGTTGCAAACCAAACTTTACAGCACGACCGCTGAAGACTTCAATGGAGTGGTCCTGATGCTGCAGATGCAGGAGATGGAAGATGCTCAAGGCTGCTCTGGGTGCTGTGCGGGCGACAGGGGGCCTTTGCGGTTATTCCTTGTCCATGGGTCAGGTGGGCCGACTTTGGCCACAGAGGTCAGGTCCCTCGAAGTCCTCTTTGAGACAGTAAAAGGCCGACTGGGCCTCCGGTCTCCATCTACAGCGATCCCAACGATATCCCTTGGTGGAGGAGGGTGTTCCCTTTGGGTGACCAATCTGGACTCAAACAACGCTCCCGGGTCTAGTAACTCTTCCACAGCAAAATGACAATTTAAAAGTGTTGCTGCTAAGACATATATAAAAAATATATGTCCTACTTAATAATATACAGTTCCCTGTCTTAGAGCTCGATAGGTCTTCCTTACGGGATACTTTTATATACTGTTAAGAGAAGTGGGGTGCTTTACCATTAGTTTGAATGGCAAAGGCGAACTAGCATTGTCACCACTGCCCCTCCAGTCTGCAGTGGCAAGCTGAGAGCCATTTTATACTTTTGGCACACACAGGGTGGCCTCCTGGGTGACACAATCAGTTCTGCAGCCCTGGATGGATATTCTGCCTTACATGCCCTTGGTACCATATATTCTAGGGACTTATAAGTAAGTCAGTCCCTGTCAATTGGGGGAAGCAAATTCGACATACACTTTGTATGGGGCTAGAACACTACACTGGGGTCTGATTAGCAAGCGCAGTGCACTCAGAAAGTCGATAAACCAGCAGCTTCAGTCCAAAAATTGTAGGGTGACATGCAAAAAGAGGCATTTCCTAATGCACAGTGTCAGTGAAGACGGAGTCATTGCCTTTTGGACAACCTGCAAATTCTTTGATGCCAAGATTTCCAAATAGCGGTGTAAGTATTGTTGGTGTAAATGTGACAGATGATGGTTCAAAGAACGGCTGTGATGCCTATGATTCGTACAGCTTTGAGTCACCCTTCAAAACTGGGGTTGTGCAGAATGCACCTGCTTTGCAAGCCACATAAACTGTGCACACCCAATGATGAACTTTGGCGTATAGCAGTTTGCTTTGGTTCTCTCAATCAGAGATGAAGAGATCTGGTTTAACTTCAAGGGTGCAGTTCAAGAAGAACGAATGGGCCTGGATTCTTCTGAAGGACATTGCTAACTTCAGAGTACAGAAACAATACAGTCAGAGAAGCTTACTCCCCATTGGTCAGAGGAGCGCGTACAAGCAGGATTGGCAATGACAGTTACTGTCATCAACAAGAATCTCCATGGTAACCACGCGTTCCCTCTCAACACGCGCCTCGCTGTGTCAAACACTTGAATTCGCCTTAACATCTAATTGTGAATGGCTCATGCAGCTGCTACCTGTTATTTTTCACTGCATCAATGTATGCGTTATCATTAAGAGACAAGAATGGCTCCTTGCCCTGGTTCTGATTCAGGATCTGTCACTAAGCACCTTCAGGGCCAGTCATTTTCTTGGCAACCGAAGCCATGCTCCCCTAAGGGGCAATGGGTGGCTGTTTTGATAGGCGTGAGGGGGCTGCTGCAGAAATCTCACTATGCATTTCCCTAACAAAGTGCAAAAGAAAATGTTTCTTGTTTTGTCAAGCACAACTGAAAGGAGCGGAATGGCACCATTGTCTGGGATTGGTTTGCGGTTCTAAGGAGAAATTAGCATTTTACCGCAACACCCCACACATGCTTTATCCAGCGATATCTGCCAAAAATACTAAGTACATGACATTTCTATATTGCTACTTCACTAATCCTGCATTGTAATGTTCAGAAGGTAGCTCAGTATTGTTCTACACTACTCCCAAACGATCAGCAGTACAGGCTAATCCTTTTTATTCGTTCAGTTAAAGAAGTACCACACAGATGGGCATCATCAAAGAGTGCGTGTATGGTCCTATCAAAATGCGCTTTCTCAAGAGCCAAAAGACCTTCAGTTTGTTGTATTAGGACTTTTCTTGTAGCCCGAAGCACAAAATATCTATAATATTTAAAAGATGTCCCCTGAGAACATAAATAAGGCCAGAAGTGTGAACTTATTGCAAAGGTGGAAACCATAGAAGGTTAGACACCTTTTATTGTAGCTAAAAAGTACTCTCGAGTTTAGAGTCCGATCAGATATCGCAAAATAAGAATTAGATCGCTAGAATTTCTCAAATAGTCGCGCCTCTTTGCGGTTCCGTGGCAGCTGCACTCGATGCGAATCTGGAAACCCTGTAATTCATTTTTCTCGAATCCATTTGCTGCCTCGGGTCCTGCACAAGGACAGATAGGATTTCTACACGCTACGTTTGCAGCTAGCTTCATTGGCGCACATGTATAGCAGGTGGGAGCTGCGTAGGTTGTAGTTGGAGCTGTGTAAGAAAATCCCCAGCCCCCTCATTATGGAGATGTTTAATCCCAGAGACTGTCATCAGGAGTTTAAGATGAAACCAGTGGTCGCCGAGGGACATTCAGCTTTAGGAAGCACAGAAATTCCGTTCATAGTAGCTCCCATAGGCAATGCAGAAGGATAAGCATTCGATATTCTAAGAACTAGGTAGCCAGTGAAGTTATAGGTGTAAAGAGTGATGCGAAAATGTCTCACAGAGACGGAGATGGCTGTCTTCTGTCAGAGAAATTGAGATCAGCAGAGCTGGTCACAGAATGGCACAGATTTCAAATTGTCTGGACGTAGCACAGCAGCATCGTGCTACATCTAGATGTGATGGTAAACTGAAAAGATCCGTGTAGGTTAAGCCATCTCCTGTGGTTTCCATTGTGCTGAAGAGGGATCACAGAATAAGGAACAGAGACTTGAACAAGTCTTGGGTCAGACGGGGAGAATGTGGTACCAGAAAGTGGCAGGTCCGAGAAGGTGAAAAGGCCGATTATGGTGGTCTTTCATGGAACGCAGAGCAGATGGTCGCCCACTGATCGAAAACTTGACACGTGCAACCAAGAAGTATGTGCGATAAAAACAAGGGATCAAGATAATGTTGTTTACAGTTCCAGATGCAGGTTTGGTTAACCCTCCAGTAATAAAGGGTGACCCTCTTGGCAAATGCTTGTAGAAACAGATAATTTGGGGTTCGGCAGCACAGAACGAAGTAAAACATGTAGTATCACTATGTTTAGTAGCGGGTCCTCCGCTAAGGCGGAGGAGCGTCGTCCCACTGCTACTGAAGCAGTAAAAGAAAATGATAAGACATTATCATTTTCTTTCGGGAGTCGGGGCGGAGCTGGCTCCCTGACGCCAGAGAGGAGTGGTTTGCCCTCCTCTAAGTGCACATGACAGTTTGGCCAGCCCTCTAGGTCCAGCCAAACCGTAATTCGCACTTGGCATGTTCTCCATTGGGCTGTGTTGCACAGCCCGGTCAAGAACATGCCCAGCTTCCCCAAACACTGACTGAGCGTCCAAACAGGACACTCAGGCCAATCACAACGCTGCTCCTGCAGTGTCGTCATTGGCTGGGACAGCCCGGACACCTAAGTGCTTCCGGTGCTTCCAGCAGAGGAGTAGAGGCATGCAGCAGCAGGAGAGGCGTGCGGCAGCGAAGATAAGTTTTTATTTTTTTTATTTGGTTTAATCTCCCCACCACCTCCCCCTACCGGCCCACCACACCCGTTCCGAGCAAGCTGCCACTGACTATGTTAACCCACATTCAAATCTGGAGAACTTGGAATGGGTGTAACGCCACACCTGGCAGCAACTACACGTTGCAGAAGCGGTTCTTACAGAGTGATGTTACTGTGCCAAAATAGCGGCCCAGCAGAATAAGGACCCAAGTGCATATGTTTCAATATCTTTTAAATATGACGATACCAAGTGTGGATGTAAAGAATGAATCACTTTGGTGCAAGAGAATAAAAGGTAATAATCACATAGGTCACAGTTGAACACAACGGAGTAAATATGGATACGTTTTCCATCTGTTTTAAGAATGCAAATTATACAAAAGAATATATACTGCTATGAAGCATGCACTCTAAAGATGTGACTTAAGCTTTGATTGTTAAAATTCAGTTTGATAAACAAAAAATAAACTTGTGAGAAATTAAAGAAACTTTGCCTCGATGTGATAACGTTGGTATAGAGAACATTTTAATAAAAAGGCCTAACTGCATTTGCTGTTGAAGAAGTGAATTGAGTAATAGCTATCTATCTACACAACAGAATCTATGCATTAGCCGAAGAAAAACTGTACACGTGAATCTTGATGAGGTGAAAAACACCCCATAGTGTGTAAAAGAACTCTAAAGATAATAACAAATGTACACTGCACCACCTCCCAGTGACACAGGGCACGCCCCAATGGAAAAAACAGCCCCCTTTAGGATATAGCCTGCTTGGTGTACAAACTAAGTCAATTAGGTTAAAAAGCTTGTGTCGGGAAAAAAAAAACTGTTTCCTTAGCCATTCAGTTACTTAAATCCTATATTCTTAAATTGGATTTGCAATTAAAAAAAATGCATTTTTATATAGATCGACCTCCACCCGAAGTTATTGAGGCACTTTTGCATGAGCACCAGTTACATTATACAAGGACACATTGCTGGAAGTATAAGCCCCGGCCCCTGAAATTTGGCTCTACATTGCTGGAAGTATTAGCCCCCCCCCACCGAAAGTTGGCTCTAGTTGCTTCCCTGTGTACAACAGTCAATAACTTAAGGAAGATCAGTTGTTTGATGGATCCAGTGGACAACCATAGGGAGCTCTGGGTAAGCTATGTGTACATAGTGCACTTGAAAGAACAACACATACCTCTACCTGCTCACCACCTGACATGAAGAATGTCAGTCCTACTTCCACAAATTTCACAGCTGAAAAAGAGCACCACGACAAAAACAGCCCATGCTACCCCAGCGCTATTACCATCCCAGAACTATCAACTACCGCTAGTCACAAATCCAAAATACTGGTGCTCAGTGTGGACTTTGCTGCAACGTTTGAAGCCCATTCTCTCTGGAGGAGTATGCATAGCAGCAGTAATGCCATCAAACACTAACATGACTAGGTGAAGGCTCTCTACCTTGAGGATTTCCAGAAGACCCAATCTCACACCTTCAAGCTACCCAGAATACAGCAATTGGATTAACAGCTAAAAAGAATTCAGCGTATTGGGTCTCTCCCAGTCAAGAGGATACTATACTAGCCCAAAATTAACACAAGACTCAGCTTTAAGACCTTTACGAACTGTTTTACCCACAGGAAAAAACATACCCCACCAATAAAAGATGCCACCCCAGAGAGCTATGCTCACTCCAAAAACATGGTGCTGCTCAAACGGTGGATGCTGCCATCTGGATTTTGGACTTGAACTATGAACACAACACTCTCCTAAACATGTGGAACCAATTAAACTTTTAAAGCTCCAAGAGGAACTAAAAATGTCTGATCCACTTCAGGCGGAAAACACCCTGGGGTGATCCACTTCACTTGTGGCACCATACAAGTCTCCTCACTTATATGGAGGAGACAAAAGGGGGCTTCGACATAGCTGCAGATAGAAGGGAGGCACACAGAAGACACCGCCTACCATAGTGAACATTGTACTTTGGTTTCAAATGAAACACACCCTACCCAGTTCCCAGGTGGTTTAAATTCCCCCCCCCACACCCCATTCTTGTTGATAAAGATGAATCTGAACCCCAAATCTCCCCTAAAATGGTTCAAATCTCCTCGACAAGATAACATCAAATATTCTTAGATAAACGCAAACCACCAGAACTTGATTTTAATGGCGATGTACTTTAAGAACTTAAGCAAAATCCAAGGTCCACCAGAAGTAATTTCTCCACGTTTGTTTGGAGTATAAACTGATTTACGAGCCGGCTCCTAAAACAGAACGCAGGGACAATGTGTGTGATGAAGTTCAGCTACATAGTAGTACAAATAAACACGGATACCTGAGCCCCCCCCCAACCCGTGAGCTCTTACTCAAAGTCCATCTGGTGAAACAGCTGTTCCCGCGCCAAATTGGTCCCTCTTAAAAACGAACTTTAAGCATTGCAGGGGTTCCCCAGAACACTTGGAACTTACAAACCATCAGGAGCACGGAAAAGGCAGCCAAAGGTCACGTGACCAGCGGCGTCACAGATTGCGCACCACACTGAAGGAGTCCCAGAATGTTGAGCAGAGCACGCCACCAGAGGCGGGAGAAGGGGGGCTTGGGGGGGGGTAGCCGACCGCAGGGAGGTCCCCCCCCCCGGGCAGTTTGGGAGGGGCGGGGGGGGCGGGCTTCACGCCAGCCATTTTGTTTTTGGGCTTGTTTTTTATAGCCCAATTGGAGCCCAAGCATAAGTGCGTTGGGCTCCTGCTCCCGGCCACCATTTTAGGTTTGGTGACCTGGTGGCCGGGAGCTTTAGCAGTAGGTTTTTTAGTGAGGTGGGTCTGTGGTGGGATTTATTGTTGAGCGTCTAGTCAGAGGTTTGGGATAAGTCGTTGTTTCATGTCCGGGGAAGATTACCGCATTTTGGAGGCCCTCCGGCTCCTGAGCGAGGCGGGCCGGATGGACCTAGTGATCGGAGCAGTGGCGGGGACGGCGCGCCCGGTGCGGCAGGCCTCGGCGGGCATGGCAGCGGCCGTGGCCGCCTGCACGTCGCCTGAGCGACAGCGGATGGGGACGGTGAGTGAGCGGGGCCGCCCGCGAGTCAGAAAGACGGCCCCGACAGTGGTTTTGGAACCTGGGGAGGGGGGAGGGTCTGGGGATCCAGGCAGTATGGGGCGCGGGGGTGGGACAGCACCTTCAGGGGCGGGAGAACAGGCGACGGCATCGGTTGGGCCGGTAGCGGCTCCAGCGCTAGTGGAGCGCTCGTTTTCCTCCCCCGCGGGGGTGTTGCAGCGCGGGGGAAGGCGGGGCAGCAAGCGGCGCTCGGCCTCGCTGCCTTTCGCGCCTTTGGTGGCGGCATCTGGGGAGGCTGAGGATTCGAGGGCAGTGCTTGCTAGCAGGGCGGCCGGCAGTAGCACTGCGGAGGCGGGCACTGTATGCCCCCCCCCCGCGCGCGACGGAGACAGCGGATCTTGATAGTGGGGTTTTGGGTGGGGAAGCTGTACCTTCTTTGGGCAGTGTCCCTGGGGCAATGGGCTGGACTGGGGTTTTTGCTCCGGGGAGCAGGGGCAGCGCTGAGTTTTTGGCAGGCAGGGAGGGGGACGCAGGTGATGGGCAGATCTACAGCCCCCTGCTGTTCTCCCCCCCATACTCTGGGAGGGCCGAGGCGGGGTCGGTGGGGGGAAGCTCCTTGGGGGAGGGAGAGTGGGCCCAAGTGGGAGGGTGGGGTAGCCAGCAGAACTTTTTTCCTCCTAGAAGGGATGGGGCGGTCAGGGAGGGCACCCATATAAGCTGGGAGGAGAGTGGGGCCCTCGAGATGGGCAGTGAGGATTTGGGCTGGGGGGGCGTGGGGGGGCGGGAGGGGCCTTGGGGATGATACTTCGGGGGATTTGGACCCAGCCGGAGGGGGCCAGGCTTGGGAGGGTTTGGATATTTTTCCTTCTTGGGCGGAAGGGGTGCGGGGCATTGGCGTGGGGGAGCGGCAAGAGGTCCAGCGGGCGCGTGGGCATGGGGGGGGCGCGCGGGTCAGGAAGGCCATTGGTGGGGGGGGGTCAGGGGAGGGGTGCAGGTAGGGTTTGGGGGTACGTTGGAGGGGGGGGTGCAGGACGGGGTTGGGACCCAGCGTCTGCGGTGGTACAGGCGGTGTTGGAATGGAGTGGGGAGGAAGAAGGGGGGATTCCCCCCCCTGGTAGGTTCGGTCAGGTCAGGGCAGGCTCGGGTTAGGCGGGCTAGGGAGCTTTCGCCGGGCTTGCGGGGGGCCGGGTTTTCAGGCAGGTGTGAGGGAACCGGCACATCAGTCCAAACTTTTTCTTTACAGGGCAGGGAGCGTTACAGTGCTGCGGACTCGGCAGGGGCGCGGTGCGGCCCAATTACACCGAGGAGAAGGGAGGGTGGAGCCTGCGCGGCGCATCCCGTACCGGCGGGGGATCCCGTCGAGGCCAGCGCACGAAGGTCCTGTACGACCTCGCTGGCCCCACCGACAGGCAGGGCAAGGTGGTCCGACATTACAGCGGAGATGGATTTGCAGAGAGGTCAACGCATGGGGGAGTATCGGCGGGTACAGTCGGCTCCCCCGCAAGGAGGACATTTTGGGGCCGTTAGGGCCAGTGTGGGGCAGGTTGGGTCCGGTAGGGCCCGTGCAGTGGTTTTTGCTCCTGAGGTGCTCCAGGTGGAGGAGCCTATTGTGTTGGACTATGATGAGGACAGCCCCGAGGAGGGGGAATTGCGGGAGACTGAGGAGGGGGGGCCCTCATGTTTTTCCTAGTTTTTTGCAGGCTCCGGGAGCGGTGCCGCACAGAACAGCAGTGGCGTCTGGATCCAGGAGGGAGCGCGGCCCCTCAGTGAGGGTTCCCCGGACAGTGGATCAAACAGAGACAGGGGCACGGAGGTCGGTGTCCGTCCGGGCATCCTCGTTAGAGCCAGGTGAGACCGGTAGAACACAGGCCAAACCTAAGATGGTGTCTGTGGGGAAGGGGGGGGGGGGGTGGAGTGACGGAAGGGAGGTTACACAAGGGGAAATACGTTAAGGATACGGGGGTAGGAACGGGAGATGGGGGAATAGCGCTGGGCAACAAGGTAGAAAGCGGGACGAACACGGAAGCAGTTGGGGGGGGGGCAAAGAGCCGTTGGAGAGTAAGGAATTGAAAATTAAAAAGCTGCCCTACATGGGAGTGACAAAGCCTTTGGGGGCCCATTTAATGCTGGCAACCAAGGAACGCATATGGAAAGGGGAATACGTGGAAATACAGAAGCTCCTTCATAGAGAGGTGAGGTCCAAAGAGGGCTCTAAGGAGGAGGAATATGAGTTGGCCAAGCGGCCTAAGGTGCCGTTGACCATTGAGAATTGGACGGCAGCGTTTTTGATTTATGCCAGTGTTTACTGCGAAAAGTTTCCGGAGCGCAGCGTAGCCATTTTTAAATATATGGATGTAATACGGAAGGCTCACATCACAGGTGGGGGGTACGCCTGGGCCCAATATGACGAAGAGTTCCGGGCCCGTATGGCTTGGGACCCCGAGGCAAAGTGGGGGGAGTTAGACACTGATTTATGGCAGCATACAATGGGGGCAGCGTCGGGTGGTAAGACCATTTTTACAGCTAGCGGGTTGCCGTTGGTATACCGGCCCTTTCAGGGAAGCCCACCCGGGGAGGGGGTGGGAGCGCAGCCGCGACACAATCTGGAGCTGGGGCGTGCTGGGACTTCAATAAGGGCTTATGCACTAGGGAGTATTGCAAGTACCGCCATGAATGTTCCAAATGCGGGAAGCGCCATCCCCTTGTTAACTGTTGGGGCATCAAGCCACAGGGAGGTCAGCAGTGGCAGCAGTCAGGCGCCGGCACTTCTGGCCCCTCGCATCAATTCCAGAGCGGCAGGGGGGGGAAAGGACCACAGGGTACTGGGCCCAAAGGCTCCTACGCCAGTTAGGGTAACGAAGCTGGCGGAGGTCCTCCAGGGGTACGAGGATTTGGGGGCCCAACGGGTGCTTCTGGAGGGATTTCAGTGGGGGTTTAGTTTGGGCTACCAGGGACCAAGGCAGAGAAGGTGGGCGGATAACCTGAAATCAGCGGCAGAACACAGGGAGGTAGTCCAGGATAAATTGAACAAGGAGGTGAGGGAAGGGAGGATGGCGGGCCCCTTTGATGATTGGCCGGTAGACAACTTGATTATATCACCCATCGGGGTGGTGCCCAAAAAGGAAGAAGGACAGTACAGACTGATTCAGCACTTGTCATGGCCAGAGGGGTCTTCAGTTAATGATTTTATTGATGAGGAGGCGGCCTCAGTGTCATATTCCTCAGTTGACGTGGCCATGTCACTGGTTGTGACCGCGGGCGCGACTGCAGAGATGGCAAAATGTGACAAAGTCGGCATTTCGGCTGCTTCCAGTCCATCCAGATGATTGGGATCTTCTGGGTATCCATTTTGAGGGTAAATGGTACGTGGACAAAGCATTACCGATGGGTTGCTCTATGTCATGTGCTTTATTTGAATGTTTCAGCACCTTCTTGCAGTGGTATTTCACGCAGCACACGGGTCACACATTGGTGACGCACTACTTGGACGACTTCTTCTTTGTAGGTTCCCCGGCTCCACGGAATGCCAGATAGCTCTGGACACTTTCCATGAGCTCATGAGGGAACTGGGGTGCCATTGGCACCGAGAAGACAATGGGACCATCTACGGCTTTGTCCTTTTGGGGATCGAAATTGATGCGGTGGCAATGCGGGCTCGCTTGCCAGCGGATAAAAAAGTAAAAATGTTGGAGTTACTGGACAGGATGTTGTCGAAGCAGAAAGTGACAGTAAAGAGCATTCAGGTGTTGCTGGGTCACCTTAACTTTGCCTGCAGGGTAGTCAGGGCAGGGAGGACGTTTTGTAGGCGGTTGGGTCGGACACTGGCAGGACAGCATTTGCCGCATCACCATGTGCGCTTGGCGGCAGGGGTGAAGGAGGACTTGCGGATGTGGTCAGTTTTTCTACACTCTTTTAATGGAGTGCCATTGGCCAGGGAGGAGGACGTCCGGTGGGACGTGCACATTTTTTCTGATGCCGCAGGCAGCGACGGCTTTGGCATTTATTGGCAGGGCAGGTGGTGTGCTGAGAAGTGGCCACCACAATGGAAGGATGGGGGAGGAGCATAACCTTTCTGGAGCTTTTCCCGTTATTGGTGGCAATGACCTTGTGGGGTGAGGAGTTGGCGCACAAGAGGGTCTTGTTTCGTGTGGATAACATGGCAGTGGTGGAGATTGTTAACAGACAGTCCGCCAGAGATGAACAGATTCTCAAGTTGCTGCGTGTTTTTGTGTTAGGCTGCCTTAGACATGACATTGCATTCAGGGCCTTGCACATCCCTGGTGTGGACAATGACATAGCAGATGCTTTGTCTCGTTCGCAGTGGGGGAGATTCCGTGGGCTGGCCAAGGAGGCGGACAGGACACCGACCCCAATGCCGGAGCATCTTTGGTATGTAGGCAACGTAGGGTGCTACAATTGGTGGTAGGTTCTTTGTCAGTGGCCACGCGGGCGGCATATGCGCTGGCATGGAGGGATTTCCTAGCATCGGGAGCCTGTAGGCGGGAGGAGGTTTGGCGGCGGTCCGAGGATGTGATTCAGTTTATTCTAGACCTCATGGAGAGAGGCCTTTCCAGGGTGACCATCGCCGGGAAATTGGCGGGAATTTCGTTTATGGGAAAACTCTTTTGGGGTTACTCCCCCTCCGCAGGGGAAGTGGGGAGGAGGATGCTAGAGGGCTGGGCTAGGGGGAGGGGAGGGGAGCGTTTTTCCCATAGCCCCCTTTCATGGCAGATTTTGGCCAGGTTGTTGGAAGCGTTACCGGGGGTTTGTAGGGACGGTTTTGAAGCATGTTTGTTTTCTTCTCTGATGGTGTTTATGTTTTTCGGGGCGTTTAGAGTCTCGGAGCTCCTGGGTACCAAGGTAAAAAGGGGCATCAGTTGGCAGGATGTGTTTTTCGCGGAGAAGGGGATACATATTTGGCTGGCCAGTTCTAAAACTGATCAGAGAAGCCTAGGGAAAGGAATTTGGTTGGAGGCAGCGGCACCAGCGTCAACATGTCCGTTGCAGTGGGCTCGCCATTGGAGATCTTTGGCGGGAGGGGCGACTGGGTTTTTCGGCATCACAATGGGTCCCGGGTAACGGATTACCAGTTGCGCATGGTGCTGCGTAAGGCATTGCAGAGTATTGTGGTTGGATGGGGCGCGTTATGGGACGCATTCATTCAGGATCGGGGCAGCAACAGAAGCGCACAACCGGGGTTGGTCGCAGGGGAACATTATGCGGCTGGGGCGCTGGTCGTCAGACTGTTTTCAGCGCTATGTGAGAAGGACCTCGGAGGAGGCGCATGCATCATCCTCTTTGTTGTGAGTCTTATTCTAATTTTTCTCATTTCAGGTTCGGTGGCTGGGCCTCAATACAAGGAATTGACCATATGGATAGTGGGGCATTCATTCATCAAATAGGCGCAGATTCAGGCACGCCGCAGTTATTTTGGGGAAATGTTGGGTTTCAATGACAGTGTATTTAGAATTGTTTGGAAAGGCAAAGGAGGGATGCTTTGGAAAGAATTATTACCATGTCTAAATAAATGGATGGTGAGGGGCCAGTGCCCGGATGTCCTGTTGATTCACCTTGGCGAGAATGATCTTTGCGGAGTAAAGGGTGTGGTGTTGCGGAGGGCAATGAAGAGGGATTTGTCTATTTTAAGGGAGCGATGGTCAGGGTGCCACGTTTTGTGGACTGAATTGGTCCCGCGCAGGGTTTGGAGGGGGGCTGCGAACCCCAGGGCTATTGACAAAGCACGGAGGAAAGTGAACACGGAAATTTCCAGGTTTTGTCGGGGTATAGGTTTTGGGAGAGTGACACACAAAGAGTTAAGATTTGAGGCTGTGGAGTTTTTTCGGGATGACGGAGTGCATTTATCCAGGCTTGGAATGGGCCTTTATTTACTTGAGATTCGGGAGGTGTTGGCGAGATGCTTGAACTTTCAGAGGCATGTGGTTTAAGTTTTAGAGGGGATAGCCTACTCTTGGGGGGGGGCAGAAAGAAGGGGGGGTAGTTCCTTCCCCCCCCTACTTTCTGGGTGGCGGGGGTCATTTGAAGTTTGCCAGGGTTGGCAGAGGTTTGGTGATTATTTTTGAAGTTGGGTTTATCGACAGGGAAAAGGGTAGGCAGGTTACTTGTTATTTCGGTTACACAGGTTGGGGGTTTGACAGCTGGAAAGGGGCAGGCAGGGGAGGTCGTTTAACGGACGGGTTGAATTTATAGGGTTATACGTTGATGTATTGTTTGGTATGGTTTGTAATGTTGTAATGTACGGGTGGGGGCGGGTTCAAAGAAAAGTTTAGGGGTGGGGCGGGGTACGGGGGTTTAGGTAAATGGTTTAATTAGTGGGGCTTAGTTTTGTAAGGCTGTTTGCCGAGGTATTATATTGTTATGTGCACCTGTTTCAATAAAGCGGCCTTTTACACACATTTACTGGTTTGTGGTCTGCTCCCCCCCCACCCCTCCCTCCCAAGGAGGGCTTGGGGGGGGGGGGGGTAGCCGACCGCAGGGAGGTCCCCCCCCCCCGGGCAGTTTGGGAGGGGTGGGGGGGCGGGCTTCACGCCAGCCATTTTGTTTTTGGGCTTGTTTTTTATAGCCCAATTGGAGCCCAAGCATAAGTGCGTTGGGCTCCTGCTCCCGGCCACCATTTTAGGTTTGGTGACCTGGTGGCCGGGAGCTTTAGCAGTAGGTTTTTTAGTCCCTTCCTCCCTTATATATATATATTTATTTCTTTTGGGGTTTGTCCAGTCTCTTGGCTTAATTTTCAGGAGGCTTCTTTGGGACAGGTGTACAGGGTGCTGGTTATGTACTGTCGCTTGGAACAGGTGCTGTGCGGGGGTCATTTGAAGTTTGCCAGGGTTGGCAGAGGTTTGGTGATTATTTTTGAAGTTGGGTTTATCGACAGGGAAAGGGTAGGCAGGTTACTTGTTATTTCGGTTACACAGGTTGGGAGTTTGACAGCTGGAAAGGGGCAGGCAGGGGAGGTCGTTTAACGGACGGGTTGAATTTATAGGGTTATACGTTGATGTATTGTTTGGTATGGTTTGTAATGTTGTAATGTACGGGTGGGGGCGGGTTCAAAGAAAATTTTAGGGGTGGGGCGGGGTACGGGGGTTTAGGTAAATGGTTTAATTAGTGAGGCTTAGTTTTGTAAGGCTGTTTGCCGAGGTATTATATTGTTATGTGCACCTGTTTCAATAAAGCGGCCTTTTACACACATTTACTGGTTTGTGGTCTGCTCCCCCCCCCCACCCCTCCCTCCCAACTCTCAAAAACGTGTAATTTGCATGTAGGTCCGGCAGCTTTCAGACTTCATTAGAGAGAGGTGCGTTTTGTCACAAAGAGAAAATGAGAAATAAGCCTGCCTTTCAAGAAACTCGAGATCATCCGACAGAAAGAAAAGACTGGTAACTAGCAACGCTGTTAAGCCACGTTCAGATATTATTTAAAATAAAAAAAAAAAACGTGGGGAGTGCTTTCAGAGTAACACTTCCTCTTGGCCCCTCAGGTGGGGGTTGACAAAGCCAATGGGCTACGCTTTTAGTTGAGAATTACAAGTTTGCACATGGTAAGTATTAAGTTATATTATGCTGCTAACCTGTAAAGCGATTTATGTATTTTGTGCATATTTTTACTGATATTAGAAGGAGAGGGAAGGTGTAACTTACCAGGAGTGCAATATTTAGGTGATTGCGTACATTAATCGAAAGAGCGAAGTTGGCCTTTTGCTCCAGAAGAACAGGAGGGGAGGAAAATCTCCAGCCATACAGCGAGCCGCAAAGTCCACTCCGTCCTATGACCCCCTTGGAAAGCTACAGACCCTAGCTCGCCCCGGAAGCGCATGGCAGCAGAGAGGACCAGGCACGCGCACCCCATCCCTCCGCACGCGCTCTGGCCTGCAGGTCCCTCGGACTTGGCACCTTCGCCGAGGCCACAGAAACTGGCCACTGTCTCTCCTCCAATGGCAATTAAGAAATAGATTTTAATGATTGATTGCGTAGGGCATCGTAAACGACTCGACCAACAGGAAATCAGAAATATTTGTCTCGGAAATTAAAGTGGACTTCCTTGTACGCTTGGTCTAGGCCCAATGATGACGCAAGCACGACTACCCCAGTGGACTGATAAGGACCCGGCGAAATCCCAAACCCCATCCATTGCAGAACAACCCTGAACTCTGTGCGACCAAATGGGGGAAAAGAGTTCTACATTCCTGACTTGAGACATCCCTGGCCAGAAACCCGCTGTGTTCAGCTGTATCGCCGCCCTCTCATTTCCTTTCTCCGGCTCCATTTTCCAGCTTCCCCCCTTGGGACCGCGCTTGCGGCAAGCAGGAATGTTCAAGCACATTTTTGGAGATGTTTATTATTCGTTGCTCAAGAGTCAGTAATCGGATGCAAGCCAGGAAAACGCGAACATTTCCCCATATTCCCAAATTGTGTGATCCTGGAACATTATTCTGGTGCCTCGGTTCCTACGTCTGTGCGACCAAGTGAAAACAAAAGCACACTACACATAGTATGCGGAAGTATTGAGTGTTATAAAATATCCAGTCCTGTTACACTTTGGTCACTGCTAGATGTAACAAACAGACTGCTGCCACACCCTGTCTTGCATTCCGCCCTCCCTTCGACATCAGGTTCCTTTAATCTGCCTGAACTTTGCTCCCTCTGCACCCTTCCACAGATCTAAATTATACGAAATTGAAGGACTTACAGAAAAGAGGTGCGAGTGAGTGTGACATTAAAACTCATGTCTACACTGTCATCCAGTGAGAATTGCACAGGTACACAAAGTATCACAGTAATGAACTTTTAGAAATTGGGTAGAGTGAACTGGGTGAATTATTGAAATGGTCCATTGATACACTCCGTCTGCTCTGGACACAACTGAAAACACGCATTACCTCCCGTCCCTCCCTCGCCTTCCTTCATTACAATTGAGGCCCCGCCTCCCACCCAGACCCACCCCCAGCATAAAAACTCTGCCCGCCCCCACCTCCACCTGTTTTTTTCTATCTCCCTAGTGAGACTTACCTTCAGTTCCTCCCTGTGGCGGTGCCGGGGAGTCTTCGATTTGGTTCTCTGCGACGGCGGTGCCCTCGACGGAGTTCTCCTGGCGATGCCTCCTCTCCTCGTCTCCCTCGTGGATGGGGGCGGAGCGGTGGCTCAGGAAGCTGCTGCGTTGTTTGGCGGTCCTCCTGTGGCTGGGGCTGTGTTTCCGGGTCGGGCCTGCTTGGCTGCCTCTGCTCCCGGACTGCACTCATCACGGAGGCCTGGTAGGCCGGGTTTTTGACCCGATGTTTGTTCCTTTTCCTGTTTGGAGTGCCATGTGCTGTGACTTGCTGTTTCTCTTGGCGCGCGTGGTCGTCTGTCTGCCTTGTCTTGGGGCTGCTGGGGGCTATTTTTCCACTTGCTGCCCTGGGTCGCTTGAGGTTGTTGGGGGCATTCTGGTGTCCTCTTCCTCTGCTGCTTGGTCTCCGGTCCCCCTGGGGCGCCCTGGACGCATGGGCTCCGCGGGGGGTGAGGTGCCTCTCATGTCTGTGGCTGGTGCGGGACTTTATTGAGGCTGCTCTGTCCGGTGCTTGCGGGCTCGGCCGCTGCCTTCTGGTCCATCCCGTCCTCGTCCGGCGGGTCCTGTGGGCGGCTGGTTTCCGTCTGGGTCCTGGGGTATTGGGCCTTCTCCCTCCTCTGGCGTTGCCTTTGGCTCCGGGGGGTGTGGAGGGTAGCTTGAGCTCCTGTGCTGTTCGGCTGGGCTTTCCTCTTCCCTGCTGGGCGGGGTCTGTGGGATTCTTCCTTGGTGTTCCCGGCCCTTCTGGTTGGGCTTGCCCCTTCGGTCCCGGTGTGGGGATTGGTGCTGTGGGAGTGGCGTGCGTTGCCCGTGCTTGCTGTATTTCGTGCAATTTCACTTTTTGTGTGGATTGTACTTGCTGCTTTGTCCACTGTGGCCCGCCAGGCTGGCGATTGTTTGTCTGTTGCCTGCGGAGCCTGCTATGTGCGGTCTCTTTTCCTCAGCCCTGTGCGTTCCTTCTGTGCTGTGTTGGTCCTGATTGGTTTCAGGTTCCTTTACGCCCTCTTTTGCGTCAGTGGGTTTTTTCCTGCGGTGCTGCGGGTCCCTTGCTTCCTCCGACGGCTTTGCTTGTTGGGGGTGTTCGCCCCTTTCCTCCCTTTGGGCTGTTGGACTATGTCATGACCGCGCTGCTTGACGGGTCGGCTGTTCTGCTTGGCTGGTGCTGTGGCGCTGGCCTGTTCTCGGCTTCTTCTGCGCCCTCCTTGGTGTGGGGTTTCGTGGCTTTGGCGGCGGCTGTTAGGGCCTCCGGCCGTGGTGCCCGGTACCCCCCTGCTCTTGTCGGATCTCTGCTGTTCGGCGGGGTCGGGCCTGGTTCGTGCTTGGATGGGTGGCTGCCTGGGACTTTTCGGTACTGTGGGCTGCATGTCCTCTGTCCTTCTGGCCGCCTTGGGGCTTCTGCGTGCCTTTCCTTGTGTGGGGCGTCCTGCCTTTCTGGGGTGCCTTGTCCTGGGGCCTCAATGTAAATACTTAAGGCAACATATATGTAACAAACATTTTACAATCAATTTTATGCAGTCGATAAATAAGCAAAAAAACGAACCAACATGACTATTTTTCTAGAAAAGTACAAAAATTATTTTATTAAAGATGTTTTGGTAAAGAAAAAAGGTTATAAAATCGAATAATGAGATCACACTGATCCATTCATATCTACATTCATACCATCTCATGCATTCAAAAACAAGTTTAAAAAGACAGTATCCTTGATCATTAAATTACAATTCTACATTTCATAAACAGAAATGTGTGGCACAATTAATATGACAGTGGTCCTGGGGCCTCTCCTTTGTCCCCGATGTGGGCGTCTCCTCCGCCTTTCCGGTGGGTACGGTTTTTGGCCTGTTTTTCGCCCTGGCTCCCTGCCTCCTCGCCTGGGGGCCCTGCCCGGCTGGGTCCCTGTCGCTGCTGTCTGGATGGTTCCCTGCGGTGGGTGGTCGTCTGCGGCCTTTTCTTCCTTGGTGGCGGCAGCCCGTTTCTGGTGGCTGGGTCCTGTGTGCTTTGAGGGTCGTCTTGGTGCAGGTTCCTCCGGATTCGGGGGTTCGGTTGCCTCCCCTGCCTGTCTCCGGTCCCCGCGGGGTGGCTCTGCTGGACAGGGTGTCCTGTTTGCTTGCCCTGTGGTCGGTCTGCTGGGTTCCTGTCGTGGAGCCCGGGGCCCTCTCCGTTTTGTTTCTGGGGTTGGGGGTGGCCGGCGGCTTCGGCCTGTCCTGGCTCTCCTGTGGGTCTGCTCCTGCGTTCGGCCCTTTCCCTTCCTTGTGTTGGCCCTTTCGGCCGTCATTCTTCTGGTTCTGCCTGGCTTCTTTTGGCATGCCGTGGGTCTCGGGGACGCTTCTCTCCGCTTCCCAGTTGCCGCTTCTTTCTGCGGTTTGCTGTGGGTGACGCCCTTTCGGTTTTGCGTCCTTCCCTTCGGCCTCCGGCCCTCGCCCTGGGTCTTCCCGCAGGTCCTGGTGCCTCTCGTGGCTCTCCTTCGTGCAAGGGTTTTTCCTTCGTCCTTCTCTGTCGGTCGGCCTCTTGCGGTGTGCGGCCGGAGTGTCTTTTTGCTCGGTCTGTTCGGGGGACCTTGGTGGTTCTTCTGGGGATCGGGTTTGTTGGTGGCCTGGGTGTGTCTCTCTGGTCCCCTCTCGGGGCTTGGTGTTCGTTGAGGCTCGTTTTTGGCCTTTGCGTGGCCATGTTCCCTTGTCCTGCCTGCACCTGGTCTCTCTTCCTTCGCTGGCTCGGGCCTTGTTGTCCGGGGGTGGCTCCTCCGGCGGTCCTGTGGCTGCAGGGATGGGGGCTCCTGGCTTCTGGGGGGTTTTCCGGTTCCCGGGGCTCGTTTTCTTCTTCTCCGCCTGACCGTCTGGGTCCTGTTAGGTTGGTCTCTGGGGTCTTTTGTCCCCGCTGCCCTTTTAGGTCCGTGTCCGGGGGGGGGGTGAGCTATCCTGGTGGCTCTCCCTCCGTCGCTTTCTGGCTGGCTATTTGCTGCCTCCTCCGGCTCTGCTTGTGGTGGCTTTGGCCACCGGCCTGTCCGGGTGCTGGATTGGCTGGGGTCTGTTCGGGTTCAGGGGTGCTGGTCCCTGTTGGTCTCCCGGAGTACCTCCTGCTGGCGGATGTTGGGGGCTTGCCCCGATGCTCTTTCGGGGCTCTCTGCTGGGCCCCTGGGGTGTTGGTTCGGTCTGGCGTTCTGGGGCGTGGTCCTCTGTCCGCCCTCTGGGTGGGTCCAGGTCCTTGTTCCTTGTTTGCCAGTGTCCTGTTTCTCTGGCTCCGGTCTGGGTGCTGGGGCTGTCGGCTATCTCCCTTCGGCGAGTGGCCTCTGGGCTGGCGGATCGGTTGTGCTGGGTCCTTCCTTCTTCCCAGGTTTTCTCTCTTCTTCCCTGTGTGGCCTGCCTGTTGGTGGGTCGTTGGGGCCTCCCTGTGGTGGTCCTGTTGCGGATCCGGGGAGGGCCTTGTTGGCCCGGACTGGTCTCTGGGCTGGGGTCCCGGGGGGGTCGTTGGCCTTCCCTCTCCTGTGCCTCGGGTTCTTCTCGGTGCCTTCCTCCCCCCCCCCTTTTTCCGCTGCTCAGGGCCTTTCTGGTTCTGGTCGGGTGGCTCTGTGCTCGGGGGTTGTTGGTTGCTCCCCGTTGGCCTGGGGTGCCTTGTTCTCCTCTCCTGTCCGGGTTCTGTTGCGTTCGGGTGTGGGTCCTTCCGGTGGTTCCGTTCCCTTTTGTGTTTCCGGCCCTTCACCTGGGTTCTGTGCGGGGGTTTCGCCTGCTGCCTGGTGGTGGTGCGGTTGGGCTTTGCTGGGTTGGGGGTTCCTGACCGTTTGGCGGTTGCTTGGCTGCCTTCCCGTCGGTCCTCCTCTCTGCTGTCCTGTGCTTGGCATGGGCGGACCTTTTCGGCCTGGTGTTCTGCTCTGGGTGTTGTTCCCACGGTGGCTGGCCTCTGTTTGGCGTGGCGATTCCTTCCGGGTGTGGCTCTTCTGGGTTTGTCTGTGTCTCCTCTGCGGGTGCTGTGGGCGGCCCTCCGGCCTCTTGATGCTCCTGGCGTTCTTGCGGGTTGACGGGGGTCTGTTGCCCCCCAACCCTGTCTGGTCCTTCCCTTCGGGGTCTTGGCTGCTAGTGTTGGCTGTCCTCCCTTTTGATCCTCTTGGGGGTCTCGGGTGCGGCTCTTCTCTTTTGGGCCTTGTTTTTTGGTTGCCGTCCCTCTGCGCGGCGCTTGGGGGTGTTGGTTCGGCTGTGGGTTCTCGTTTGGCTTTGATCCGGTTGCGGAGGTTGTTTGGCCTTCCTCTGCTCTGTTGGGTCGTTGGCTTTGGTCCCCGGTCTTGCTGACTGTCCGTCTTTTGGGGGTGGTTCCTCCTGTGGGGGTTGGAGGGTGTTCCTCTCGTTGTTTGGCGGCTTCGGTGGCTGCGTTGCTGGATCTCCGGCGTGCTTTGCTGTGGTCCCTGCCGGTTGTGGTGTCCTGCCGGGTGGGCTCCGCTGTGGGATCTGTTGGACTGCGACCTGGTCTTCTCCCTCTCCGTTTGACTGTCGCTTTCCGTTTGCGTGTCTGGAGCGTTTGTCTGCTGTTCTGGGCCGCTGGGTTCATGGGATGTTGATCTGCTGTGTTTGGGGCACTGTTTCTGTTTTGGTGTTCTTTCGCCCTCAGTTGTCCGTCTCTGTTTTCTTCTGCTTGCTAGGTCCTCAATTGTAATGAAGGAAGGCGAGGGAGGGACGGGAGGTAATGCTTCCATTTCTAACGATAATGGCGTTACTCCTAGTCCTACTCCCTCGCCTTCCTTCATGGACCCTCCCTCCCGGTGCGGTTCATCTGAGTGCTAGCTCAGCTTGTTTACGTACAGGTGGAGGTGGGGGCGGGCAGAGTTTTTATGCTGGGGGTGGGTCTGGGTGGGAGGCGGGGCCTCAATTGTAATGAAGGAAGGCGAGGGAGTAGGACTAGGAGTAATGCCATTATCGTTAGAAATGGAAGCAATACGGCATCACTGACTCCCGCAGACAGACAGAGCACCACAAAAATTGAAGTCAACTCAAGTGCCACGTGTTGACTAGAGCTCGTTTTGGTTAATGCCATGTCTAAAACCCTGCTTGTTTGCTTAAATCATTACGCAATTGCTCAATTAGAAAAGAAGAGGTTTATTGAACACCACGCCATCTCGGTTATATCCTCGTAAAAACTGTGCTTCTGAGAAGCAGGAATTTTCAGACAAAAATTATATGTGATGAGTTAATGGTCTTATGAAAGTAATACTACGACTGATTGGAACGAAAGGGGTGTGACTAGAAGCACCTTTTAGCAAAGTATTCCTTTCATAATATTGCCTAGAGAGCGCATTTACTGGCTTTGAGACATTTTGTTTTATAACAGTGGGTTTATAAGCCGCCCCTTGCTTATCACTGGTTTGCTTCATTGTCGCTCTCATTTGCTTGCTTCTAATTGTTCAGCTGCCACACGCTTCTTTCCTCCTAGTGTGTTTGTCCCTCCCCAGGAGCATGAAAGGATTACTTGTGTCCTTCCACTGCTGATTATTTTTAGGAGCTATTTTATTCTTTGTGTAGAAGCACTCTACCCACGTGCTTCTTTTTCAGCTGACTCCTCCCTTATGTACTTCTCACACTTTCGTGTTCCTTCTTCCCTCCCTCATCTGTGTTGTTTGCCCCCACCTGCCCGCCCTCTCTTCATTGTTGCTGTTTTTTTTTTTTCCACCTGATTGATGCCTTCCCTCATTCTATGTGTTGTTGCTTTCCCTCAACTGATCACCCTCCTTCAGTTGCTGTTTGCCCGTTGATGCATTCCTCCCCCACCCCGTTGTCTGTTCCCCTCACCTCGCCCTACCTCCCTCTGTTTTGCCTCTCGCTCCTTCTTCATATTGCCTCCCGCGCCTTGCAATTAAAAAAAAGGAGGTTATGACACAGACATCGCTGGCCACTCCATAGCGCTTTTCCCCTACACCCTCTGTTGCCTCCCATCCCACCAGCAATAAAAAAAAAAAAAATTAAAAGCACTCACGCAGCCACAGCATTGGCCACGTCACAATTTTATTTTTTACTTTCAGCCATGCTGCTGTACAAAATGGGTAGAAATAAAGATAATCCAGTAGCTCTGTAACAGGCCATACCTATTGCCTCTGCAATGCCTATTTCGTGGTAGAAGGAGGATTCTCATCTTCAACCTGATTGGGTTATCCTCCAATAGTCACTCTCCTTTATTCCCATCGCTGGACTAAACAAGAGCCGGTATGTTACAGTGGAATGACAGCACCAATCAACCTTGCATCAGGTATGTAGGTGTCTGACTTCCTCCCTGTCCAATAGGGATTGACCACTAACTTCATCAAAAAGCCTGCTCCGGTTGGTATGACTAATTTTAAAATATAAAAAGGATTGCTTTGATAACATCTTTGGTTAGCCTTGAATGTATTCCTTAAAAACGACATGCTGCCTCCACAGATCAACAACTCATCTTTTCCTCTTCTTACTGGGTAAAGGTGAGAAGCATAATGCTATGGTGGTTGCCATTCTAGTTTATACTCCTTTTCTGAGTGAGAAAAGGATGGCCTCAAGATCTAGCCATCCTAGTCCTTCCTTTATTTCCAAGGCCAGAGCTGCTGTAGGCTCGCAAATTTACCATTCTAGTCCTATTTCTCTGGCCAAGAGCTTTTGGGGAATTAACAATTTCTAAGGACCAATGCAGCAGCTACCCTTTTAGTGATGCGGATATGGCCCACAGCAACGTGCTTGAAGGGGTTTCTACTCTAGTCCAATTTCTAAAGCCTATAGCAGCGTTCTCAGGAGCTTGTGATTGGAGTCCAATTTCAAAAGTCCAGTGCAGTGTATTAGAGAGCTTGCCATTCTAGTCCCATTTCTGTGGCCTACAGTATGTGCTCTGCGGTTTACCACTGGACTACTGTTTACAAGGCCAGCGGCAGCTGGCTGGGGAGCTTACACTTCTAGTCCTGTTTCTAAGCTACCATCCAGTGCAGTAGACTTAGCGGTTTATCCTTCAAGTCTCAATTGAGGACGAGGGGAGCAGCACAGACCACGGACACAAGGTTTGTGTGGAAAAAGCCTCTTTATTGAAATAGGTACGCAATCACAAGTAACCTAGGCCTTAGCCTTACAAAACTACAACCTCACTATACAAAGTTAAACCTATTTTACTCTACACACCACCCCAATGTATCCCTTCCCCTTCATAACTTAATACATCAACATTGTATCTGATCAGTAGCTGTTCGAATGTAACCGATACCTCTAAAATCTCTTTCCTGTTTCCTACATCTATTAACCTGTTAGCCCACTAAATTTCCTATCTAAGCTTAAACTTCCTGTCTCGAGTAGGTGTGAGCTTGCCTACACGTTCCCCTTTCGGCCTAAACTGCAGCTGACAACAATAAACTTCGGTAATCCATGGCAACTTCTCTGCCAACCGCCGGTGCACCTGCTTCTAGCAACAACCAATCTTAACAGCATACCCCCCTTTACATACATGTAGCAATAACACCTGCCCGACTTAAAATGGGAAACTATAACCCCAAAACAAACAAACCCAGGAAAAGGGACAGGAGGGTATGGGAACAAACTACTCTGTCAGCCACTGTGTCACCTGACAAAATGGTGGTTGGCACACACAATGCCCGGCTTTATACCCTTGGGCTACCACGAAGCCTAAACCCCCCGAGCAGTCGTCCGACTGCTCCACATCCCTAAAATACCCAGAGGGCAGACCTCCCTCTGGTCGCCTGCCTCCCAAATCCCCCTTCTGTGGCCCGCAGTAGCTTGTTCAGACGCTTACTGTTCTAGTCCCTTTTCTAACATCCAGGCCCAAAAGGCTGCTATGCACCATACGTTCTAGTCCTAGGTTTAAGGCTAGAGGAGCGTGTTCAGAATCATAACATTCCAGCACAGCTCCTGTTACTCCTTTTGCGCTTACCCCTCTAGTCCTTTGTCTATTTTGCCAGTCCAGGGCACAACCCGCCAGCCTTCTGCCTCTCGGCCATCCTATTGTGACGGCCCTGCAGCTCTGCACCCAGAGACACTCCACATCTGCTCGTGTTTTCGGAAGTCGTAAACTGAAGAAACAAACACCACCCCACAGCACATGTCTGCTCCAGCCCCCGCGGGGATAATTGGGTGTCTGACATCAGTGTGCCCAGGCTGATGCCAAGACGGGTAGAGTAATGTCTGACTCTAGCTACGGAAACCAGACGTGGACGACGTCGACGTTTATTTAATAATTTCCGACGCTCGTAAACAGGTGGGCATTTTCCTTTTCTTATTGGTCCTGATGGCTTTCTCAGACAGACGAGAGCGGCGGAAGGGGGCAGAAGTGTCCGTCTCTTTTTATTACATTCTTGAATTGGAGGGATATGCGTCCCAGCTCTGCACATTGCTGGCCTGAGCATTCCAGGCGGGCAGAAACCATATCATGTCTACCCAGAGTGGCCCGAGGCAGCCTCTGCGGTTCAAACGATATTTTAAGGAGGCTTAATCCATAACCTTTGTAAAATGTAAGGCAAAATACTAGGGAAACAAGCATTGGCATAGCCAATAGGTCTCGCCTTTGGGGCCTTATAAGTGTTTAGCCAGAGCTATTGACTTTGCCAATGTCTTAAAGCTGTGCTGTAGAGAAGTGTGGCTGCTGTGCGTGCGGCATGCTGAAAAGTTATAATAAAAAAGTGTCAGAAGCATTTTTGTTACTTTATATATGACCAAGAAGGCATTATGTAAAACTGAACGACCATATTAAAAAAAGTATTTACAATAAAAAATTTCCTCAGTTTTCTTTTGTTCTTGCAATGCTGGCAACTTGTTTCTGCCTATTGCAATGGTTGTTTGTTAAAGCTTTTTTTTTTGAGGGGGCATAAACAATCGGAGGGTGAAGGTAGGGAACTAGTACCTGTATTATAACACTAGCAGCGGCCAGACGCTAGGGGAGAATCAACAGATGCCAGATTCCGAGAGCAGGCTGAGGTGGTGCTGAGTGATACTGAGGTGGTAGTGGTGGTGGTGGTGACTGTTGCGGAGACGATGCTGAGGTGATGCTGTGGTAGTTCTGACTGATGCTGTGGTGGCGCTGAGCCATGCTGTGGTGGCGCCGAGCCATGCTGTGGTGGCGCCGAGCCATGCTGTGGTGGCGCCGAGCCATGCTGTGGTGGCGCCGAGCCATGCTGTGGTGGCGCCGAGCCATGCTCTGGTGGCGCCGAGCCATGCTGTGGTGGCGCCGAGCCATGCTCTGGTGGCGCCGAGCCATGCTCTGGTGGCGCCGAGCCATGCTCTGGTGGCGCCGAGCCATGCTGTGGTGGCGCCGAGCCATGCTCTGGTGGCGCCGAGCCATGCTCTGGTGGCGCCGAGCCATGCTCTGGTGGCGCCGAGCCATGCTCTGGTGGCGCCGAGCCATGCTCTGGTGGCGCCGAGCCATCCTCTGGTGGCGCCGAGCCATCCTCTGGTGGCGCCGAGCCATCCTCTGGTGGCGCCGAGCCATCCTCTGGTGGCGCCGAGTCATCCTCTGGTGGCGCCGAGTCATCCTCTGGTGGCGCCGAGTCATCCTGTGGTGGCGCCGAGTCATCCTGTGGTGGCGCCGAGTCATCCTGTGGTGGCGCCGAGTCATCCTGTGGTGGCGCCGAGTCATCCTGTGGTGGCGCCGAGTCATCCTGTGGTGGCGCCGAGTCATCCTGTGGTGGCGCCGAGTCATCCTGTGGTGGCGCCGAGTCATCCTGTGGTGGCGCCGAGTCATGCTGTGGTGGCGCCGAGTCATGCTGTGGTGGCGCCGAGTCATGCTGTGGTGGCGCCGAGTCATGCTGTGGTGGCGCCGAGTCATGCTGTGGTGGCGCCGAGTGATGCTGTGGTGGCGCCGAGTGATGCTGTGGTGGCGCCGAGTGATGCTGTGGTAGCGCCGAGTGATGCTGTGGTGGCGCCGAGTGATGCTGTGGTGGCGCCGAGTGATGCTGTGGTGGCGCAGAGTGATGCTGTGGTGGCGCAGAGTGATGCTGTGGTGGCGCAGAGTGATGCTGTGGTGGCGCCGAGTGATGCTGTGGTGGCGCCGAGTGATGCTGTGGTGGCGCCGAGTGATGCTGTGGTGGCGCCGAGTGATGCTGTGGTGGCGCTCGAGTGATGCTGTGGTGGCGCCGAGTGATGCTGTGGTGGCGCCGAGTGATGCTGTGGTGGCGCCGAGTGATGCTGTGGTGGCGCCGAGTGATGCTGTGGTGGCGCCGAGTGATGCTGTGGTGGCGCCGAGTGATGCTGTGGTGGCGCCGAGTGATGCTGTGGTGGCGCCGAGTGATGCTGTGGTGGCGCCGAGTGATGCTGTGGTGGCGCCGAGTGATGCTGTGGTGCGGTGCTGTGGTGCGCCGAGTGATGCTGTGGTTGCACTGAGTGATGCTGTGATGGCGTTGAGTGATGCTGTGATGGCGTTGAGTGATGCTGTGATGGCGTTGAGTGATGCTGTGATGGCGTTGAGTGATGTTGTGTTGGTGCTGAGTGATGCTGTGCTGGCTCTGATTGATGCTGTGCTGGCTCTGATTGATGCTGTGCTGGCTCTGATTGATGCTGTGCTGGCTCTGAGTGATGCTGTGGTTGCGCTGAGTGATGCTGTGGTTGCGCTGAGTGATGCTGTGGTTGCGCTGAGTGATGCTGTGGTTGCGCTGAGTGATGCTGTGGTTGCGCTGAGTGATGCTGTGGTTGCGCTGAGTGATGCTGTGGTTGCGCTGAGTGATGCTGTGGTTGCGCTGAGTGATGCTGTTGTGTTGCCGAGTGAGAGATAGAGTGAAGATATAATGCCCAATTAGAGGGGGTGGTGAGAGAGAAAGAGAGAGAAAGGGTGTACATAGAATAAAGAGTGGAGCGGGATAGAGAGAGAAAGAAGGGGAGAGAGAGTGAATGAAGGAGTTTGAAAGAGAAACAGATAAAGGGGTGAGAGAGAATGAAAGGCTAAAAAAGATAGAGAGGGGAGAGTTAATTAAGTAGAGAGAGAATTAGAGAGGGGAGAGAGAGAGAAGGAGAGAGACAATAAGAGTGGGGGGTGTGGAGTTTAAATAGAGTGAAGAAGTGACGCGGAAAAAGTAACCTTAAATATAGCTTTGTGCTTTGCGCGAATAATTATTTTTAAAAAAAAAAACAGAGTGAGACCAAAATACTGGTAATTAGGCTGTGACTCCCAATATAAAACAAATAGCGATATAAGGTGAAATCAACCCACCGAAGCAATATTTCTAACTAGACAAAAAAAAGCTTGCATTTCAATGCTAATCGCTGTTGTTTTTCATGTGACTGTAGTCCAGGGCCGTCAGTTGGTAATGTGAGCTGCTGCTGAGATTGAAACATCAGAGTCCAGAGAGTTAATGAGCCATGACGAGGAAATGAGGAAGAGATAGGAAACCCAGATGGCAGTTGCGCGCGTGCACGCCATCGTGAACGCAAGCTGGTCGCCAGCCGAAAGCCAGTGGGTTTGCACTTCCAAAACCCGCTTACTAAAACTCTCGGTCAGACCAGCGCTGGTGCAGGCCGAGACCTAACAATCCGTGGCAAAGCCAATAGGCCCACGGAAACTATTGGCTTTGTCGGCGTTTTAAGCCATGTTGCACAGCTGAAAGCTTTTTGAAAAGCGCCTACTGCGTCATAGCGTTTTTAATTTGTATTGCTGGCTGGAGGGAGGTGTGCAACACGGAGAGTGTATTTAACTCTCACCCACTTTATCGACAGCAATAAAAAAAAAAGATAAAACAGACAGACCATAATTATGCAGAAAATGGAGCGGCTGCAAAATTGCATAATTCCAATAGCCCCGATCTTATTATACACTCACGTGCCCTTGCCTCATTTTTCTTGCTTCACTCTCCTCTCGCTCTCATTGACTGCCACAGTCAAGACGCTGACAGACCCACAAGGAATAAGGGGTAGACTTGCTATGTAACACCTGAAGCTACTCCGGACTTTGTGCCTACAGAGTGCTGGGACTTTCGGGCCCCTGCATTGGACTGAATCATTCTTCCCAAACAAAATTAAAGTAGAAGCTTTAACACAAACTTGTGTGCAGTGCAAATAAAGTTTAGACCCATCCCGCTGAAAAGGTGAAACTACAAATCCCAGAATGCAAAGTCCCATTACTGGGTAAAGAGGTCTCAGTGCAACGAGCACTTAGCAGCCAGGGCTATTTCCCTTCTGACACGGATGCTCGGCCATGTAACAAGAACCAGAATTCAAAGTTTTAAAAAAACCCGAATAGATGTAACCCTCAGGCACGCTAACAATGACACTGCCAGTCCCAGGACGGTTGATACAGCAAAATAACGATTGAAAATGAATTACTCAAATTCAATCCGAGAAAAACTACAACTCCCAGAATGCAATGATTTGGCAAACAGTCAGCCAGGAACCATGGTGCCCCACAGTCATTAGGTTATGTAGAAATTCTACTCCAAAGTGATGCTGGTCTATAAATGTCCTGAGTACACTCGGGTTGGAACAGAAAATCGTATGGTTAAAATTAAAAATATATGGTCCACTGCAATAGGAAGAGCAGCTATTCATGTGCCAAGAAAGCAGCAGCAGGGGCAAAAAGCATTAAGAAAGATTTTTCCCCCAGGTTTGTTCTTTTAAATATTTGTTTAAAGAGTAGAACATCTTTTCAATGACAGTTCACGCATATAACCTCTTTGCTTGTTAGTGGCCAAGCAGCCACCTGAGTGAGCAGAGGCGCCAACAGCACATATAACAAAAAAAAAGTGTATATGCGATGGAGGGGAGAAGCAGGATAAGGGCAGGGGATTAACTTGGTATCTGTGCTTGGTTCCCACTCAACAACAACGATCGGAAATGTTTCGATTGCACTGGCAAATTAAGAAGTCTTTACAGCTTCTGTAGCTGCTTACCAACAGGCACTACATCAAAAATAACACGATCCGATCAAGGTGGAATATGTTTTGACAGCTGCACATCAACAAGCATTGGCCGTGCGAGACGCGCTCTGTGGTGGGGGAGGGGGGAGGAGCGGGAGAGCAAGTGACGCGCGGCCGTGAAAGTGACAAGGCCGCGCGGCCCCGAGAAGCGCTCTGTGGTGGGGGAGGGGGAGGAGCAAGTGAGAGGAAAGACATATGGCGCCTGGAGCATGCGAGGAATGCGCGTTACTGTGCGCGTACTCGCATGCTCTAGGCCAGCCAAAAGTTGTGGTCGCATTTCTGCAAGCCCACTACAAAATGTCTCGCCCAGCGCTGAAGCGCTGGCTTTCAGGGCGAGACCTAAAAAGGGTGAACAGTCGCTGCGTTTATCACCATGCATGTAGGCATGGATAGTTTGCCACATAATAAAAAAAAACAGTGTAATGACAGACAGTGGGATTATTTGGCAGTAATGCGCCAATTGATAAGAGAACCAGTGACGTCAGAAGGTAAAATGTTATGTTCTTTCATGACAAAAGAGAGCAGAGAGGCCAGCGTGTTAAAATAAACGAGGAGCGCTTAAGTGCATGGGTTACTGAAATAGTTTCAGATGGTGTGCCTGCGATTGTGTAAGGGCAGGGGGTTAACTCAAGGCAGTGAAAACGGCATGTTACTTTCACGTGTTTGAAAAAACAGCTGGAGGCTAAAAGGATCGATTTAACCACTGGCCGACTTTCTTGTATAATACGCGCATGAAATGGGAATGTGAAATACAGGTAAATGTCTCGTGCAGTTAAACAGCTGTGCATAACAAGGTAGTACTTAATCTTTAGAACAAGCGCGCGCGAAAAGCATTGGCCGCGCGGGCGCCGAAAGTTAAAGTGATCGCGATACACTTAATTACCCGTGACGGAGAAAACACAGATGGCGGCTGCACGCGTTCACGCGCACATGCACGCAAGCTTGTCGCCAGCAAAAGCCTCTGGTAGCACTTTGAAAACCCCCTTACTAAAAGTCGAACAAGCAGCGCATGCGCTGCTCTAGGCTCGACCTAAAAACTTATGGCTGCAACAGAAAACGGAGGGTCTTTGGCTCAGTGCGATATCTGGGTCTTCAATGAAGTGTAGGGTCTTAAAAGCAGACATGGGAGAGAGATCCCGCGATACTTGGATAAGTGGGGTAGGGAAAAGATGGAAGGGAAATGTTCTATGGTGCACTGAAGCGGTCGTGGATAGGAAACATCACCTCCTAAACTGTAAAGTCAAACCACGAATTGACACTTAACTATGGCACTTGTCTGCAATTAAAAAGCAGGTAATCATTTAAAATTGTACTTCTACACGAAGACACTTTTATAACGATCAGGTTGTGCTGCAGAACAACAGCGGCGGGAAAAGGCCAGAAAATAATACGAGATTATTTTTTGGCATGGATCCTGAATAGGAGCAGATCTGTAAATACCTTATTTGTGCGCCTCCAACAAACAGGACCCCATTATAAATAGTAGGATTACTCGTGAACATGTGACTGTTAAGAGGTTCACAACACCGCAATATCTGAAAGTGTTTGTCTGTTCTCAAATGTGCTTTCACGAGGTTAGGATTTTGTTCTTAACTGCACCAATAAACTTTGGCGAGCAACCATGGGGCCTGGTGTTCGAACGGGGTGGAAAGTAGCAGAACAATTTGGTAGGGTGAACGTACCACACTGTGGACTTCCACGCCTGCCTGCCCTCTGTTATCCCTCTCTTCTGTACTCTTTCTTTTACCGCAAAATGACAGCACTCCACTACTTCGTAACTAGATTCACACTTTATGAATCACCAATTTATACATACAGAAACAAAGCTTGTATTCTTTTTTTTGCAGGGAGAGCCTGCCTCTTTAGTTTACAATTGCATCAATGCAAAGCCCATTGACTGTCCACTCCTCAAAATCTTAATAGACATACTCAACAACCCACTATCCAGACATACCACATAACTCAGTACCCCATATAAAAAAAAGCAAGGGGGATCGGGCCAACCCCTGCAAGATGGCGGACGCATGATCCTGGGGCTCCTCCGCTCGGTCCGCTCAACTGAAGTCCCCAGCCCCCATGGCGGTGGATCCTCCATCAGCCTCCTAATCCACCTGATTGGAGAACGGCCCCTGTACTAGTGAAGGGTGGGGGGCTAGGGGGGATGGTGTTGGCCACTGCTGCTCGTTATGACAAATTGCACCTTGGCCCTGGACCACAGGCAGGGTGTGGATGAGTACCTTGAGGCCTAAGCTGAAGAGAGCTAAAGCCCGGTGCTCCCTACCTGCATTGTCCTCATGACCTGAGCGGGGGCCCCTGGCGCATCATCAACAGACGTTGGCCACTGTGGGGACAGTGACCTGGCCCCTGCAACACACGCCTCCTGCACCACTCAGAAGATTGTGGCCAACCAGGAGTGATGAGCAAAATGGCAGACACCCCCACCCATTGGCATCTTCATGAAGCGTTGAGCAGGACACTTACCTGTGTGGACCCCCCCCTACCCCCTCAAGTGTGTGGGAGCCACTGGCTTGGATGGAGGGTAGTGACGCTTAGCTCCTTGGGCCAGATTGTCTTCTTGGCAACACATCAGACCCTGTCCTTGCCGCAAGTGAATCCTTGGCAGAGTGCGAGGTTCTCTTCACAGGCGCCACATGGCCCGGGGCCACCCTATGTATCTACCGGTGTCGTGGCTGCCAAGCTCCGGAGTAAGGAAACAGTGGGGCCCATCTTCTTACATCTCCCCCTGTCATGCCCCGGCACCCAGACCTCTTGGTGGGGACTGCGAGGGAGAAACCACAGTGCCTTAGTGGGACGCTTCAAAGGACTGTTCTAGCTGCTGCCATTGGCCTTGAGGCGCTAGTGACAGCTTCACCACCTGGACTCCCTCGAGATACCGTCTGGGTCCTTTTGAGTGGCATCTTGCCTCCTCCATCGCAGCTCCCCCATGTTCCACCCACATACTCCTTCTGACCCGTGTGTTCCACCTATTGGCAAGGCCACCCCTGGCATGACACCGCATGCCGCAACCGCCGGACAGGCGTAAAGCAACATCTGCTGCATCCATCCACTTGCGTGCCCTGGTGAGCCAACATCAGTGACTCGCTAGTCTCACTGGGGCACAAATCATTGAGAGCCACATTGCATGATTCACATGCCCTCCCCAACCCTCCATCACTGGGAGACCTCGAAACTTGGCGACTCCCATCTCCGTAATCGCACTTCATCTTCCAAACCAGGTAAAAAAAAAAAAAGATCCCAGCATCAAAGCATTCCTCCAACAGTCCTCCCAACGCTCCACAAAGGATGACAAATCACGTTGGCTTTGTCGGTTGGGCCCTATGACTCTCACGAAAGCCAACCACAACCCATCACCAAGTACCCACTCCTTCAAATCTTCCAGGAACTCTAGGACACCATCAAGGGGGTCAAAACTGGCCTCCAAGATATCTGCGCCCTGCAGCGGCATGTTGAAGACATTGTCAGGAGGGAGGCCCAGACTGCAACCTTCATCAACAAACTGAGTGAAGAAGGTGATGCCCTACAGCAATGGATTCTCCAACCCGAAAACATCGTCCTGCCGGAGAAATGCGAGGACCTTGAAAACCAGTCATGCCACAACAACATGTGAGGCATAAAATACCGACCAACGTCGCAGATGCGGGCCTCCCAAAATATCTCTCAGACCTCTTCATTGCCATCCTCGAAAGAAGTGGAGGCAACCTAATACTCATGGATAGAGCTCACAGGGTTGTCCTCCTCCATAGAGAAGGGAAAGACACACCGGGTGTTCTTACCCACATCCACTGCTTTATGGACTAGGAATTGATTATGGCCAAGGCGAGACAGATGGTCCCATCTCCTTCAACAGTGCACACCACCTTCTCTTTCAAGATCTCTTGGCGGCCATGCTTGCCAAGAGATGCACCTTCAAGCCAGTAACAGACTTTCTTATAGTTCACAATCCCAAAGACAGCTGGGCACACCCGTTCTGCATCATCTTCTTAAATGGCCAAGCGCGCTCCACAGACTTGCTAGTGGAGGCAAAACAAATCCTGGGGGTCTACACAGTCGATAACCCCCCACTACATGTAACCAGTGCAGAAGACTTTGTTGATATGTGGGGAGAGTGGATCTCATCGTTTGACAGCTTGTTTTCTCCCTTTCTTGTTTCAATGTGTTTCCAGTTGGGAGGCTGGGGTGGGATAGGGTGGGTATACTGTCTTGCTTCGCCTTTCAGATAATACAGAATCTTCCACACGGTGGCTCAACACTCGGCGAGGCAGGAGACATTAAACACAACTAACACCTTTAGAAAAAGGTTTTATTTTACAAAATGCAAAGACTCTTTTTAGAATAAGGCTTACGGTTTTATTTTACACAACACTCTCTAACAGAAAGGCTTTCCCACTTGCCAAATGCACAATATTCAAATATATAGAGATATATATATGTTTATATGCAAGCAATAATAACACACTTGATAAATGCAACAGTTAAATGCATGAATAATACCATGAATAAACAAGCAGCAAATAATATGAGATAACACTCAAGAAAATATAATATGCTGGATGTCCTGCAAGAGATCAGAAAGATATATACACTGAATACATCAAATGATTACTTTGGATGTGCACCTCACTCAATCACACATCACAAAGAAAACACCTCAAATGATCAAAGCCACTGGCCACACATCACAATGGCAATAATCAAAGCTCAAACACCTCAAATGACCACAGCCACTGGAACCACGCATCACAATGGCACTAGTCAGAAACAAATCACCTCACCCGATCGTTCACTCGACATCCTTGCCAATTCTCGCTGGGGGCCCGTTCACAGCTGGCTTGGACTCTCGACCGGGACTCAAGTTCCGTTTGTCTTACAGCAGTACGTCTACTCTGTAAGTGAGCGCCCACTCAACTGTCAACAAACACCAGCTTTATAGTCTCAAAACTCGCACTAGAAGGTTGGAGAAAACTTCCCCCCGGGCCAGAAGAATCTTACCAGGCCTGGCCAGCTTCCAAGCAAGCATTCACTGGCAGGAAGGAGTTCCCACGTCCCCTCTCCAATTTCGCATCTTCCAGCCTTTATCTTGACGAAGCTCACGAAAGCCTTCCAGGGTACATTAAACAATCTCTCACAAAACAATCCTTGAACGTGATTAACCCAAACAACTTGCAAGCGCGGCTGTGCGCGCAGATTAAGCTCAAGCCAGGCAGAGTTAGAATTCAGGATGACATGAGGCCATGTCAAAGCCAATAGTAAGAACTTCATAATACTTCCAATGTACAACACAATGCACATTTGTGCACCACTGTTTATAGCATCACATACTTCATCTCTCAATGTACAACACAGTGCACATTTGTGCACCACTGCTCACAACACTGCACTTCGAGACCAAAAAGTACATTCCACACCTCTCTCTCCCTCTCATGCTTTCAAATGCACATCCCACACGTTCTGTTCTTGGCACGGCTGTTCTACTCCGTGACAGCTCCCACTGAAAGACAGCAAGATTAAAAGAAATAAACCTTTAAGAGAAGCAAGGCATATGCAGGACGTTATACATTCAGGCTAGGATAAAATAACACACCAAAGTCAATCAAAATAATGGTAGTCAAAAGTCATCACAGGGTGTCAGACCACAAGAGTGCCTCTAGCACTATAGTATACATTGGCGTCAATGCCCCATTACATCTGCTTCCTCGGTCCACTATGAGGACATTGTGGTACAATGCACTATTATCACTCAATCATCACTAACCCCTCCAACGATAAAAGTTGCTACATACAATGTCCAGGGCCTCAATAATCCCTCTAAATGACTAGCTATTCTGGTATAACTTAAAACAATGGGCACCACCATTTGCCTACTCCAAGAGACCCATCTTCTGAATTCAGAAACCCATAGGATCAGTTTCTGCATGTTTCTGATTCAACACTATGCCTCCTCTTGCAGTAAAAAAAGGCGGGAGTGGCGACCCTTAACCCATGCACTTCACCGAACACAACCAAAAATCAGACAAAGAGGGCAAGTAGCGGCCAATGGCTTCTGGGACAGCCAACTAATTTGCATCACCTTTGTTATGCCCCCAACTCCGGCCAGAAATTCTTAGAGGGACACACTTCGGACCATCACAGCCTTTGTACAGGGCCCCCTGATCAGAGAGGCAGATTTCAACATGGTCTTTAGTGCATTCAGGATAAACCACAGCAGCTCCACATGGGGGACCCAAACACTATCCCTGGAAGGTCATACATGGCTGGCAAATTTAGGCACAATTAATGCATGGCGCACAAAACACTCCCTCGCAATCTATTACTCGACGGCGCACGGCACATACGCCAGGATCAACCTTATTTTTTGGGGGGTTTTCTTTAGACAAAAGCCTTGAACACGGTCTTCTACAAGCAGTTCAACTCTCCCAGACCATAGCCATGTGGTGGTGGCCCTTTGATGGGACCGGCCCCTACCCAAACACTCTGGAAACTGCTGCCACCAGAAAGAACCGTACAGGGTACCTAACCCTAAATGACACCAGAGGCATGGACAAACGGTTGGTTTGGGATGCCCTGAAAGCGGTCATCTGAAAGGCCTTCATTCAGGAAGGCGCACGCCTTAAACACGTGAGATCTCATTAGGAGTTGCCTGACTGTGGACCTTGCGAACCTCGTACAGCAACATAAACGCACCCTCTCCAGCAAGTTGTGGCAGAAAGTCTTAGCTTTACGGGGTAAACTCTGCATTCTTGAACTAGACAGAGCAAATTATATTCCTACCAGACTAGGGGCCCACTTTCATGAAGGGGGCAACAAACCAGGAACCCTATTAGCAAGTAAGCTGCAAGCACCCCAGACCAATAGGTTCCTCGGAGAAATCAGTGGCAGCAGCAGCACCAAACCCAACACCACTGTGGGCAAACTCCAAGCCTTTCAGTCCTTCTACCAATCACTGTACATTGCACAACAGACATCCCAAACCTCACGACGTGCCTATCTAGCTATCACCCTTCCTCACCTTCCCTTCGCTACCGCAAAGGAACTGGATAGACCCATCACCACTACAGAGATATTAGAGGCCATTGGGCAACTCAAGCATTCTAAGGCCCCAGGCGGGTCCACAAACAAAGTAGCAACCCATAGCATGACCAAGACATCCATTGCCGAATCCTCAAACCAGACATGGACCAGTCACTGTGCCCTTCCTATCGGCCGATTTCTCTGATCAACTTAGACCTTAAACTCCTTGCCAAAGTACTGGCCAACAGGCTGGACAAGCTGCTCCCTGACTTTAATGGTCCTGACCAGGGTGGCTTCCTCCTCAATCGTGCCACTGGTGACAAAAACCAAGCATGTTCTACATTTATTGGCATAGCCAGAAAGGGCAAGGCAGCGGTTCTCCTCTCTCTCAACACAAAATAATACGATTGATAGAGGGGACTGTGGCATGCAATTCGATGTCCTGCATAAGTTTGGCTCGGGCATCCGCTTTTGAGGCTGGATTTCTGCTTTTTACTCCACCCCCAAAGTTAGGATCAAAATTATGGGTCAGGCTTTGGACCCCCTTTCTATTTCGTGAGGCACTTCCCAGGGTTGCCCCTTTCCGCCCCCTTATCTTTAACCTCTTTCTGGAATCTCTCTTGAAGAAAATCAGGTACCACCCACATATGCATGACATTTCATTTTCCTGTGACACCTTCAAGGTATCTGCCTTCGCAGAAGACCTTCTCCTCACCCTCACTGAACCACGGCAATCGCTTCAAGTGCTTATCCCACTACTAGAGGAATTCCGGGAATTGGCGGTTATCATGATCAATATGACCAAATTTGAAGGCTTTGTCCTCGTCGGGGGAAATACCTTACTGAACTCACAGAACACTACCACACGATTTCACTAGTCCACTGACTCCATCAGATATTTAGGCGTACAGCTCACACCCAACCTTCAAACATGCATGAGACCGAACCTTGACTCCCTTACGCGTGAGGCCAAATCTTCCCTACTGGCATGGAGACACCACTCCCTCTCCTGGCCTCTCAGTGCTCAAAATGACTTTGTTGCCCCCACATACTATATTTGTGATAGGCCAAGCTTCTATCTTTCCAGAAAGAAGACCTCTCACACCTGCAGGCGATCTGCATACATTATATATGGGCAGGAGGATCCTCAAGACTTGCTGTGAAGACCTGTATGAGGTGCCCCAAAGGGGGTAGACTGGGAGTCCTGAATTTCATCTACCAGGCCTCACAGGTTCGGCATATGATCAAATGGCTGAGAGAAGAAACAGACTAACAATTGTGTTATATCGGCCAAAACATGGAACCCACGCCTATCGGCAAGGTGGCAGGGGTTTCAAAACGCATGAGAGGCCGGTTTCTATATGTCTCTCCTGTCACATAGGCCATCCTTGCTGTGTGGGACTCAAATGCACTTAAAAAAGACCTTACCTCTTTTCCCTACCCACTCACAGTCAGATTTGTTCTTAACGTTGCTTTCTCTTAAATGTCCCCGATTGTATAGCAACTGCGACAAACTTTAAGGGCGGTTTGTGGGAGCCAAGCTACTGCAAGCAGGTAGAGATCTGTAGCAGGTGAACTGGCATACCGTCGCAGACTGTGGTTCACACTTCCAAATGCTTCACCAGGACTCACACAATGCATGTTGAAAGAAGCAGCTCAATTTCCTCACAGTTCAGTCATTTTAGCAGTCAATACTGAAATTCTCCTAGTACAAGTTTCCTTATTTTTGCATTTCATCACAGAAGAGTATTCCTTCCACTCTGGGGTGCTTAAATCTTTGTATGACTGCAATAAAACACCTAAAGGAAAGTGGTGCATCGTCCCACCTGTGTATCCTGTTTTGTATCGATAAAAACGGGGGGGGGAAAGAAGTGTGGTGCATTTCATCGCATTATCACATTACACAACGCGGATATCTTTCAGGCATGTTTGGGATGCACCCGGGATTTATTATCATAATTTAGTGCTGGGTTCAAGAGCAGTGACCACCACCATTCACCAGGGCTCAAGACATCTTAGTATTTTACAGCGAAACATGTCTGGAGAAAAGCAAGCAATGTGCAAGATGAGCAGAAACCACATCAACATGAAGTGATTGAGTAATTTTGTGATAACAGTGGTATTTAGTGATGTCAGTGCAAAGATTAGGGGAATTCGGATATGCACGAGTACATGAAAGTTCAGAAAGTTTTGTCATATGCTGAGTTTGATGCAGACATTTACTATTTTGTACTTTTTTTACATTTATGCAATCAACAAACATACTGTGCATTGTTTGAGCTGCTCAAAATAAGGTATCCTCAATTTAAAAAACTTGCATCCAAAAATATGAATGGAAACATATGGGGTAAATGCACTAAATGAAAATAAGGTGCAATAATAACTGGAAAGCGTTCCGGCGCTCGTGTCACAATTTAACACTCCAGATTGTAAACAAGGGGTTTTAGGGCGAGTTGCTTCTTCTATATTGCATCTGTGGCCTTGCGAGGAGACTAGAGTAGATATCATCAAATATCCAAAACTGATATTGTGGCATCCCTTTCACTAATTACGAGGGCAAGATGGGTAAAATTACCTGCAAGTCTTCTTAGCAACATCCCTGAATTGCTACTAGACAAGTGAATAAAACACATTTTACCTTTTTTCCCCTCCCCAAGGCAAAACTGCTGCAGGTGCGAAGATCGCACTGTTTTGTTTGTCTCGTGTCTACAACTTTCATTGATTCCAACTGGAATTGGTCAATTTTCTACACAAGGCCTCCTAGCACACAGTATTCGTCCCAGATTTAAATTGTGCACAGTCACTTGAAACATTAGTAGTTCATTGATCTACATCTTCTTGTGTCACACCGGTCTATGCACGGTTGGGGAAGAGTTGTTCAATCATTTAATTATTTTTGAGTGAAGGAACCCAAAGGTCTCTGCTACACTTCCCTAAATACACCATCTACCCACAAAGGAGTGAAAGTATCACAGAGTGAATTATTTCAAATTATGCTATCATTTTACCAGGGGTCACACGCGAGGGGGGACACATGGGACTGCTCCTCTGAACAGTGCACCCAGGATTTTTCATAGCTGAACCCAGACTGAGGCTGTGAGAGCAATGTTGCAAATATTACTACGGATTTTTTTCTTTCTTTCATTATTGGTCAGAAAAAACGTAGTTTGCCCTTCTTTGCTAAAATCTTTGAAAAACATGAAAATATTCAGCTAACGCGTGTCATCAAATCAAGGGGCCTGCTTCACCCTTCGCAATCGGGCTTTAGTGCTGCTCACTCTACGGAGTCTGCTTTATTATGTGCGACCGAAACTTTAAGACAAAGTGCTGATGTTTGTCAAACGTCAGCCTTAATACAGCTTGATCTGAGCGCGGCCTTCGACACCGTATCCCACGGCCTCTTGATTCAGAGGCTTGAGGAGTGCAGTGTTGGCGGCTCTGCGCTAATATGGCTTACTTCTTTCCTGCTAATCGCACTTTCCAAGTCGTCTAAAGACCGTTTACATTAGAGACTCTTACTCTACCACAAGGAGGTCCACAGGGCTCCATTCTGAGCCCAACTATATTTAACATTTATATCCGCCCCCTAGCAGAGATAATTGAGAGAGACAGTTTCAAACTAGTGTAGTATGCAGATGACACACAACTGATCGGGGCTCTCTCCCAGGATGGGAACGGTCCAGCGCAACAGTTTAAATCTCGCATGGTGGAACTTGCATCGTGGATGGCTTAAAGCTGTTTTAAGCCCAACGCCAATAAAACAGAGATCCTTATCATGGGTAAGGCCCCATCCGCATGGTCATCGGCCTGGTGGGTTGATGCACTAGGCCAGATCCCTGAACCCAAGCCTAAAGTTAAAAACCTAGGAGTGTGGTTAGATCCCAAACTATCCTTTGAAAACCAGATCCTTAGCACAGCAGGGAAATGCTTTGGAACTCTTAGAACTCTAAGAAAGACCCTGGACCTGCTCCCGATTGAATCACACAAAACCGTGGTACATGCTTTGGTAACGTCACAATTAGACTACTGTAACGTTCTTTATCTAGGAGCAACCGAAGGTAGTCTGAAAAAACTCTAAAGAGTCCAAAATGCAGCGGCTCACTTGGTTCTTAATCTTCCCAGAAGGGCATTGGCAGCTCTTGCTACCGTTTATGGTCTTTCTCCGAAGAAGAGAATTCGTTTTAAAGCCCTTTGCTTTTGCTATAGAATTCTCTCCCACAAAGGTCCTAAATACTTACGTACTATGATAAAGCCTTACTCCCCGCTGCGTAATCTGAGATATTCTAAGGGTAATTTGGTGCAAGTTCCTAAGGACTTTAGGGCTAGACTTTGGGCACACTCTTTCTCCTTCCTAGCTGCCAAGGCTTGGAACTTCCTCCCGGCACAGTTAAGAGCTGAATCCTCTGAAACAACTTTTAGGAACAAACTCAAAACCTGGTTTTTCAGCTTTTATTAGTGTCTGTTGCTGCTTTCCTGATTTAGATTACTTGGTTGTAGTCTAGACAGGTCAGGTCATAGCATGGGGACACACTGTATGGTGTAACCAGGTGCTTTATAAATCACTAATATTATTATTGTCACAAAAGGCAAGTACACAGATCTCTGTGGATACAGGGCGCTTACGAGGACACACAGAAATTTCAATTGATGGCTCCAGAAAAAACACGCTCCACAGTACACCAAGAAGGGCATGTTGGCAAACTCTTTAGTGGTACCCTAACTGAGCAATTTTACACTTCAGCTCTCCCTTATTTTGGCCTTAAATCTTACTTTTGAGAGTGGCTCTTCATGCATCTGCAGCAGTTCTGGGAGGTCTCTAAGATGCAGTCCCTCTTAGTCAACAATGGAGGAGAAAATAAGCAATTAAACTCAAATGTTGCAATAGCAGACATATATCCTATTCATATCAGACCCATGCAAACTGGAGCTACAATATTTTAAGCCTATTAAGATTACACCGCTTTTGTGTGGTAGAAGCAATTTTCCATCCGCGAGTTGCATGCAATTTTGAGCTCACAGCAAAGGTGAAAACTTAGTCTCAATTTTCTGACCATTTTAGTTTGGTTATTTTTCAAATTGAAAGAAAGACTTTTAAGAGACTATGGGAAACAGAACGTCTGTCATGAGAACCCCAGTGCAATAGCTGAACACCAAAAACAACTCCTTACTCAACTGCCAACTGTTCACCTGGCCTCACTTCTCTAACAGACACATCGACACTCAAACAGCTCTTCACATGTACCACACCAGACAGACTCTGGAGTTCCTTATCCAGGCACTCAACGTCCCTGGCTTGTCTAGTAAATTGGATGGTTCTGTCTAGAACGGTGGGTTCCTCCTCCTTGTCCGACCATGGTAAGCTTGCGCCTGTGGTAGGGAAAAGCATGAAATTCCTATTATCACTTGCTATATTTATCTAGCACTTTATACCGGAATAAGGGCAAGACTTTCGTCACCTAACAACCTGAAGCCTAAAAATATAGGAAAGCTTCGTCTGCAAGCTGTTTCACAATATCTTAAGATAAAAAATACATATTTAGCTTTCCTGTATAAATAAAATATATGTCCGTATTTGTAGATGATAAATGAATAAAAGTCTCACAGTATACACCCAAGTAATTACATAAAAGCCACCGGAAGGAAGTCATCCCCAGGCAAGAGGAAGGAACTGGAGGACAGTTCGACAGATTTTGGTTGATTCCTCAGGAAGCCATTACATGGCTACCACTCAATTCGAGGAGTAACCTTCACCTTCCGGCCCCCGAGGGCAAGCATTCACACGAGCCACGTCCTGAACCTGGCGCAAAAGCGTCTACGGCCCTGCGCTCAAGGAAGTATTAAAGTTGACAATTTCCCTTTGAAAACATGAGTAGTGGCGAGAGCCTAACAATGGGCCCAGCATCAATTGCCGGGGTAATCCGTCGCATTTCCTCGCAGCTGAAAAGCTCTGGGACGGCTTCCCAAAACCATGTTTCGGTCCAAAACTGTCTGCCTTCATTTCTGGAAAAAGCACCTGCCCTTGGCACGGAGTCCATGTCAACAGTTCTCGCAGGACCTTGAGTGCCGGGAGCCTGCTCCTTGCTGGTGAGTTTGCAGCCGGAGAGTGGCACCTGCACTGGACGCCAACCTTTCAGGTCACAGCAGGACTGCAAAGCAAGCACTTTATAGGAAACACCTGTTACAGGGAATCAAACTGATCGGGTGGTTAGACTACTGCATAAAACTGACCATGCAAGTAACACACAACTGTGTAATGCAAGATCTCAGGGTGCTTGGACTATTCCTGCAACCATACACCTCAACAGATTCATATTCAAGGAGATGATGTCCCAGTGAGTTACAAACCTGCGATCTGGAGGCTACAAAAAGCTTGTGCTGTTCACCTCGACTGGGTGAGAGCGTTTATTTGCACAAGATCTTCGTAGTCCCATAACTTCTTATTGCAAAATATCACACTACGCGGCAAAGAAAATTAGAGAGGCGTAGATCGCCTGATGATATTCCACAAACCTCTGACCCATCACTTTTGTCGGATCACTTCACCAAACTACAAACTGGAAACTTCTCAGAGTCCATAAAAACATGGAACTTCGAGCCTGAGACCCTTACGTGATCCATAATTCTCTACAAGGCAACAGCATTAATTCCTCAAATACAGCAATGTACTACACGACAAGTCACTCCAACAACAAATCCCTGATACAAACAAGAGATTCCAGAGTACTTTTCCAATAACAGCCAAACAGTCCCACATGCGATACCGTGGTCTGGGGCTCAAACAATAAATAGGGTAGCAGATCCCCCATGCGATGACTTCTCAATCAAGTACGTAAAGTAAAAACTATATGAAGTGCCCTCTAGATCCTCCTCACATGCCACTATGGACACTGGAATGTACACTAGCAATGACACGTTTGAGCCTGATAAGACCAAACTACGTGTCAGGACCTCACTTCACCCATCAGGACAACATTCTTCTTACATGGATATACTATAATCACACACTTTCCCAATGAAGCATATAGCAATGCCTGTAATCAGTCTGACATGGCCTGGCAGTTTGTGCTCTGATGCCACACTAGCGCCAGATGCATCCGGTACAAAAGCTAGATAAAATAACATCCTTCCACACATAAACCCTTAGAACAGGTAAAGTCTATCAGAATGACAGGTTTGTTATTTTGGGAAATAATCCAAAATTGGAAGCAAGTGCAGTGTGAGAGCAAAGGTTGGGCGGGAGACGCAAGCAGGCCTCCAATGTTAGGCATGGTACTGACTAGACCGGCTGGTCAGCAAGCCATGAATTCATGGCACCATTAAAGCCTATATGTCATCTGGGGTTTCGGTAGACCTGCTAATTGTTAAATTCTCATTTGATGGCTCAGTATCTATTGACCTTTTTACAAAAGACTATGGTGAGCATCAGCGATCAAGTTTGTACACTACAAAACCAAATTCATCAGATCAAACAAACATTCCAAAACCCAGCCTGCAAACCTACAAGTCAGGGCTATGGGTCTGCTGAGCACCACAGCTAGGTCATACAAGCCAATCAAACAATGGAATTTATGGGGCCACAGAAGTCACCAGACATTCCTCCTTATTTTATCTAAATTGAACATTAAGACAGCAAGAAGAGATCACGCTGGAGCGCACACAATAAGGCGGGCTATAAACAGAACTCCATACATAAAAGCGAGAACTCCCTGGGAGCATGAACATCGGAGCACACACTAGCATAATACACGTAGCTATGGTGTAATTTACTTTAAAGCCCCATCTGCCACTATTCGCATACGGTTATGCACAAAGTAGAAGTACAGCAGACCGTGATAACTAATTGCATCTGACAACCGACATAAAAATTAAGGGAAGTTCCCTTGAGGAGTAAGCAAGTCAAACATTGAGGTGAACATTCCACCAGGATTGAAACCAAAAGCCCTTATAATACACTGAGCAAAAAGGAAATCAAAAAGCCACCCTCTTCTCTGACCTCCACACACCACCATCTAAACCTAGCGGACCTCTGATCCAGCATACACACGGTTTCAGAGTAAGCACCATGGTTCACTACTATGCAGGTGACAGAACAGCGTTTTTTTCCATAGGCTCACATTCTTGTTGAAGCATTTTTATAATAATGTTCTTTCTCGGGCGACAAATAAAAATAGCGAGTGTTCCGCGTATGCCATGGACTTGACAAGTTAACTAGAATCCTTCGTCTTCGATGGGTTTGGGTCTGGTTTGGTAACACCCAACTGCTGCTGGTTTTCTTGGAATGTGTGTTGTCTGGAAGGGAAGATGATAGGACAGTGTCTGGGCAGGACAGGCCTAGTCTACTGGGTGCCTAAGGCATGGGGCAGGGTACCAACCTATCTGGGTCACAGCATAGGATCAGGTACGGTTTTATGGAAGAGCAAGGCAGCGCAGGCTGCCCATCGCTTTTAGCTTGTGTCCAAGGTTTTTCTTAACAGTCAAGAGGGCAAGGGGCACAGGGATTTGGTTTGAAGAAAGGGGTTGCCTGGAGGGTCGCTCTAGATAAGTTAAAAAAAATATGCATTCCTTGAAGCAAACAGTGAAGGATAGAAAATGAGCAGTTTTTACAAAAGCCAGACCTGCCAAGTGCAGTTCTACGGGGGACATCAGAGGCAATGTAGGATACTTGCAAGGACCTCCAGGTGGGGGTATGTTCAAAGTACAGAACTGATGGTCTTTTTTTGCCCGCACATCCAATAAATCTTAGTATATAGGGCTGATTAGCAGGTAACACAAGGTGCTACTCTTCAGTTCACCTACTATTGTATAAGAATCCCTCTACGCAATATGACCATGGGATTGGTACTTTATACAGGCCTCCAGCACTGTGAGGAGACAGAACAGCAGATTGTTAGTGCTTTATAAAACACCTAAATAAAGAAAAACAATCTCTTCGTGTGACCTATGGAAAACAGTGTATCGCGTGTAAAATCATGAGCGACAGAACAAGGCAAACATGCAGTATGACAGTGGTTGCTTTATATGTAAGTAGAGTTCTTGTATTTATTTATTTTTCTTTTATTTAGGTAGGCACAGTTAATTCCTAATCTGGATCTACTTAACCATTCAAAGGAGCACGGTTATTCTTTTGTTTTCCACACCTAACCAACACATTGTGCACATGTCTGATACTGAGATGTCCAAGTACGGGAACCCCTAAAGCACTTGTTCTTCTGTGCCCTGGGCACTCTACAATACTGAAGCCCCGCAAATCGTGGCCTATTCATGGTAGTGGCTGGGACACAGGGCTAACTACAGGGGAAAGTCAGGTGACCCACCCCTCCAACTGCTTACTCTGTGAAATCAGGGATGGATTAACCAGGCACATTTCCACGTTCTTCCAACCAGAGATGGGAAGACAGACACAAGGGAATTACAAATGATGAGAAGCCTTGAACACAGCAAATGTGCACAGCTGTGTACCCCTTGAACGTTCCTGAAAGGTGTCTCTTTAAAAATTGAAGGAGACATTGCCCTCAACAACAAGGAGGAAGAAACAGGTTATCAGATAAATTAAGTATGATGCCCATAGCAAAGTGAATTTGATTCAGGTTACCATGCTATGATATAAAAACCTTCTCCACATTATAGTCACAGCTAGAGAGAGGCATGTAGCACTACTCCACATTAGTATGGCTTTTTTGTATGATATACCATTGGTGTTAGTGAGTCTTAAATTTAGCCCCTCATATTCCTCTTTCGAACCATGGCTGAGAGAAATTATTTTGTGGCCTACTGTCTCTCGCAGACTCAGAGCTCGAGGCCAAATGCTTGCTTGCTTTCGCCAGCCTGGAGCCCCAGCTTTGCATGGAGAGGACATTCTGTGGGCTTCCATCTCCAAAAACAAAATCCCAGAAGAATGCCTGGTAGCACCAGCTTACAATCTCCACTCTTCAGCATCCCTTGGCGTAAGAGGAGCCAAAGATACAAAAACTCAGCCATAAGCTTAAAGCAGACTGACACATTTAATGAAAGATTTGATCCATAGGTCGGCTCTGAGGATCATGGAACAAGTGTCGCCTTCTGGTCTTTCATAAAATATAGATGGGAACCAACAGCTTTCTTTACCCAAAGGGTATGACACATATCTCCTCGATAAAGGTACAAAGATGACGGTTACTGCTTTGCAACATGTACAAAATGTGCAATAGTGAACAAATGCTGGTGAACGTGCTGGTGCAAGGATTTTGCCACTCTTGGCACAGTCACCTTGCGACTCTGGTTCCACTAGCACCTGCGGCCAATTTTCTGCTGTTCTCTGTAGAAATATATAAGCAGGGCACGTCTTGCTCTGCTTCAAAGAGGACTTGTTAGACTGGCACCGGTAAATCAGCATATTCTCATGGGCCATTTGATCAGCTACATCCCATGGAACAGGTTATCAGCGTCTTCTCATGACCCACCTAATAGCGTCTTCTCTCTTGGTATTTTCCGAAGAGCCTTCGTCAGGCTAGCACAGTGGTGAGCATCTTCTCATGATCCGGGTGATCAGGTTCATGTCTCTCTTATTCGGTTTCAAAGAGCACTCTTCAAAATAGCCCAGGTGATCAGCTTCTTGTGTCTTGTTTTAAAGAGCACTTGTCGGGCTTGCTCAGCATTTAGATTCCGACGTAAATTCAACACGAGGCAGCCTTGGTGTTCGGCGCACTAATTTTCCATAGCTCCACTTGAGCAGAGCTTTGGGCACCGGTACTATTATAAATTAAGCACTGCCCACCCCTAGACAAAAGCGCACCTTCAACATGTGAAAATTCCAGTTTAACGGTAACAAATGACTGTTATTGAAACCAATTGCAGCACACAACAATTTCTGCTCCAAAGATCCAACAGAAACCAGCATAGATGGGTACACACTGATAAACAGTTGAAAAATTAAAAGAAGAATAAATTTATGACAATAAAATCAAACATGCAACAGAAAACATATCACACCAGTACTTGCCAACACCAAAATAAATTTAAAAAAATACAACTTAAATTAACAAGAACGGTCTCAACAGCCGGTCATCACAATTCAGAGACCCAAAAGGCAGTAACTAGATCAAGCAGAAACCATCTATAAGAGGGCGTAACACGAGGGAAAGAAAGCAATCCCTAGAAACTAAATCAAAATCCCCAATACTTTGAGTTAGCCTGCTCCCTCGCCAAAAGAGGAGCTGGCTGATAGAGAGCTACCCTTTCAGAAGTGTGCTGGGCAGGCTTTAAGTTAAAGTTTTTCCCTTAGGTTGCTGTGCCATTCCATACCCAGTGCTTTTGTAATTTACTGGCTGAATAATCAAGAACCTCCACCAGGGACCCTCCTGGACTGGTCAAACACCAGATTCCACGTCCCCAAGGCTTCAGAATTGTGCACTTTTGGCCTCAAAGGCTCAAACAGCAAAAGTTACAAATGAGACAACTTGACTGCATTATGTAACCCAATAATGACAGTCGGCTCCACGTGCCAACCCTACCCTACGGCCATCATGCCAAAGCCAGATTGTTTCTGTTCTGGCACATGAAGTGCAGTGAAAATCTTCCAGTTAGTACAACTCAAAAGTATTCTTTGTGTGGGAGACGGACACCTTGCGCTGACGTGGTTTAAGCAACCAATCAGTTTAAATAATAACTTTTCAAAGCCAATGGTGTAAGGCAATCGATTACAAACCCGGGTTTCTATTTGCATGTTTTTCCAGCTCAAAGGGCTCACAAATCCAGATGGTCGGGGATGATTTTCATATTGTTCTTAAACCGGAAAGCTTCAGTGTGCTCCAAACGTCCTCCAGCAAGCCTTGGCCTTTCCATCGCCCTCAACTTTCACTCTACACCCATCTCCCTGGCACTCATATGCAGTTGGTCTAATCCCGAAATACACACTAAAGACGACCTCACATATAACTAAGTCTTTTTAACTTGAATATCTGTCTTGTTTTTTAAGACCGTTTTTTTAATTAAAACCATCAAATTCGAATTAAAGTGTTATTACTGAGGGAAAGAATTAGGAGAAGGTGGGTGCAGAGGAAAAAAAAGCAACACCAACAATCCACAGAGGCATCTGCAGCCCCCACACCAAAAGATCGAGTCCCAAAATCAAGAAACACATAAAACAAGTGGAAATACAAACGCTTTACGAGAGACGAGCAATTTTAGCTTCAATACATGCAAGTAAAGGTTCAGGGGAAAAAAATCACATACTGAAAACAGGGTCACTTTAAACACAACTTAGTCAAAGAAGGAAAGCCATCACTGACAGAGTTTCAACAATCACAGGCGCGCACTGCTCTGTGTAGTACTTATCAGCCTGATGTATTTGTCATTGCCTGAAAATAACTAAGCTCTAGCAGTGACTCATACTCCTTTATTGACAATACTCTCCAAGGTTTCTGCTGGTCAGTGCTATCAGTATTTGACTTTTATGGAATCGGATTCTTTGCTTTTGTTCCTTTGTTTTGTACCTACCTTTGTGCTCTTCGCTCCGTATCCCAACATGACCTTCCTCTTATTTTGGCCTAAGTTGGAGACAGCAGCAATTGCCCCTACACAAATAAATGCAGAGACAGCTACCAAGAGAAAAAAAAGATGGTGCAAAAAAGAGAGCTACAAGTAGGAAAAAAGAGAGAAATTCAAATCTAGGAAAGGAACAAAAAGGAGAGCAAAGGTTAAGAATGAGGACTAAACAAATAAATAATGTGGAATTAAGATGATGTGTGAAAGAGGAAAATGGAAAAGAAGAAAGGGACTTAACTAGTGAAAGAAATGAGAAAAATAAAGAGGGAGAAAGCTAAAGATTAAAAAAAAAAAATCAAAGAAAATGCTGCTCGGTTACTGAAAATACCACACAGGGTTCAATCTGGTTAAGATTATCTTATCGTTTACAAAACTTTGGGCGAGACCATATAACAGAAGGTTTTGGAGAGTTACCATCCTTGGTGGTCCCCACATCAGAGGCCTAACTCTGTACAGTGGGTGGGGCCTTTGTGGCCCTGGGGAGAGAGGTCAAAGGGCAGACGGATGGAGCAGATGTTTATGTAATGTCAATACAACAAGAGATGTATATGCAATGCTAAACAGTGAGGACAGGTTGAGCAACTTTGAGGAAAGTGGGGGGGTGGCAGCCACTTAAAATAAACAGGGTGAAGTCTACACAGAGATGCCAAGTGCATACCATATCTTAGTTACAGGTTTTCAAACACTGCCCCCTGTTGGACTGGTTGAAAACAAGCAGGCTGAAGCCACCAATGGTTTCAAAATTGTGTCTGAAAAAATCAATAAGCATAAGACCATGCAGCAGAATAGTTTGACATACAGACACTTGAAGCAAGGAGCCACAAACCAAACAGAAGGCAATGTTGGCAAAGCTCAATGTGAAGGGGCCAAGTAGTGCTTTGCAAATGTAAGCCTCCATTTAATCTTTAGCTAACATAGTTCTTTAAGAATGGAGGCTCCAAGGGTAGAATTGGACTCTGGCCACCTTTTTGAGAATCCTTCATAGGTGGATATTTATGTTTTTTGGAAGTCCCTTGTAGGGCATCCTGCCATAAGCAATTTATATTCCAAATTGGCGATAACTTTGTGTTTATTTGGCTATACAAGTTGGGGGTTATCCTATCTTTATTACTTTTACAGTAGAAAGTGTTGAGACAGGCAGGCTATTTAAGGTGATAGGTGTATTTTTTGTGTGCATTTAACAAGAGGTCTCTCTGTAAAGACAGATGTAGCTGAGCCCCATATATTGTGCAAAGTATGCAAAGTAATACTCCTTCAAGTTAGGAAGAGCTAACCCACCATTTACTCGCTCCTCATATAAAGTGCTCAGTGCAATTCGGGGTACCTTCTTAGCCCACAAAAAAGAAGTAAACATAGACTATTTTCGTGAAAAAAGAATTACCTAAAACACATGGAATTGCCGATAAAAGGAAGTTAAAAAGTGGAAGCACTGACATCTTAATCAAAGCCACCCTGCCTAAAATAGTCAAAGGGAGGGGACTCCATCGTGTAAACAGATCTCGAACTTTGTGCAAAAGTGGAGCAAAATTTAAGACATATAATTCTGAAATCAATGGTGAAAACTGAACCCCTAGATATCTCTTCGGGTTTATGTTAAAACATGAGATAATATCGGGATGTAAATCCGAAGATACCCCACCACCACATAATAAAATTTCAGTTTTTTTCTTATTGATTTTATACCCCCCAAAGGCCTCATATCGTTCAAAAATCTGAAAGGCCTTAGCCTGTACTTCCTTCTCCGGTTTTATGATGAGCATGATATCGTCTGCATAAAGTTTTATTTTACTCATATTTGAAAGCGGAGGGCAAACATCAACATTATTCCTTATGGCAATCGCAAGGGGCTCAATAAAGAAGGCAAATAGCACCGGGGATAGCGGACATCCCTGTCTAGTGCCCCTTTTTACTTTCACTTGACCTGCCTTCACAGCATTAATAATGATATTTGCCTCGGCCCTCAAATATAGCCGCTCAACCAACCCCATGATTTTAGAAGGGATTCCAAATTTACCCAAAATACAAAATAGGGATTCCCAGATCACCAAATCAAAAGCCTTTTCGGCATCTAAAAATAATATTAAGGCTGGTATTTTCTGGGTATCAAAATAGTCAAGTGCCTCCACCAAAAAGTGCGTGTTCGTGCCTAGCTGCCTACCGGCTATAAAACCATTTTGATCCTGATGGATTAACTCTGAGGCAATTCCATTAAAACGATTAGCTAAAAGTTTAGTTAGTATTTTGTAGTCAGAATTTAAAAGCGTAATTGGACGATATGAATTAGGGTCTTCGCTATTTTTGCCTTTTTTAAGAAAACTGACTACACTTCCTTCTCGAATGACAGCGGGATAGGACCCCCCTCTAAAACTGAATTTAGGATTAATAAAAGATAGTCCACAATCGCATCTAAAAAGGTTTTAAAGAATTCGTCTGGTAGGCCGTCCGGGCCGCAAGCTTTGCAGCTAGGAAGATTTTTAATAGCAAGCCTTAACTCATCTTTTGTAAAGGGACTCACCATGTGCCCTTTATCCTCCTCTGATAGAACGGGCACTTCTAATTCCTGCAGAAAGTCTTCCAGCGAAGATATATCAATTGATAATTGTTTGCTATAAATGGCCTTGTAGTGTTGAACCATTATGTCTCCAATTATCTCAGGGTCTTCTGACCGAGTGCCAGAGGTCGGGCATCTTAATGCCAGTATTTGATCCTTTGCGGCTCGTTCCCTAGCCTGCCATGCCAAGAATTTTCCTGTGTAATTGGTTTCTTCATATATCCTTTGCCTATCCTGAAGGAGGCGGGAATCACTTTTAGCATAATATGTTTCAGACAAATTCCGCTTAGCCTGGTCCCACAGACGTCTATTTGAGGGCGAAGGGCTAAGAAGAAATCTATCTAGGGCACTTTACACTCTATATTCTAATAACTGCTTTTCCTCCTTCCATTTTCTGGAATTCTCTGCGTCTTTACCAATGGCTAGACCTCGAAAAAATGCTTTGAACGAATCCCAAATCACATGGGGTGATGCGGAATTATGGTTTCGCTCAAAAAACTCTGCAATTTGTATTTTAGTTTTAGCTACCCAATTTTCGTCTGACAAATATTGCTGATTTAACGACCACCTTTTCCCGGCTGAACTACCTTTACCTAAATCAAGCTCTAATATCACCAAAGCGTGGTCTGAGAACCCATTTTGGAGAATTTTCTGTTGTAAAAAAGCCAACTTCCTGGAGACAAGAAAAAAGTCGATACGAGAGAAGGTTTGAAATCTCCCTGAGAAGCAAGTACACACCACTTCCGACGGAAACGCAGTCCGCCAGGGATCGGCTATATCAAGCATCGAGCTATAGCTAAGTACAGATTTCAAAGTTTTACGTTTTAGCTGTTTTTTTATATTAGATGAGGAGTCAATTTTAGGATTCATTAATAAATTGAAGTCCCCCCCCACAATCAAATCTCCAGAGACTTGAATTAGTGATTGAAAAAATTCCTCATATAGGAGAGGATTATCCTCAACCGGGGCATATATACTAGCAAATGTCATAAGCCGATGGTCCAGATTACAAGTGACCCAGCACCATCTACCACTGTGATCACATGCAGAGCTAATTACCTCGGCCTCAAGTCTTTTGCTAAGAAAAATCGCCGTGCCCCTCTGTGCTGCCGAAGACGAGGAAAACCCCTATACGCTGCCCAAGTTCTAAACATTGCAAAATTAGAAATTTTACTAGCTGGAATATGGGTCTCTTGTGATAATATGGCTAAGGGATTCTCTGTTTTTATCCAAGCCTCAATAGCCCGCATTTTCCTCTTATTATTGAGGCCATTTACATTGAACAAAACCACTTTCAATCTTTCCTTATTACCCATTTACGTGGACAGAGCAAATTTCCAAAACCTGGAACGAGACCTTTCAAGAATAGGAGTATAAGACCTGAGGCCCTCTCTAATCGAGAAGCGAGATGATCCTCTTTCACTTTCACATAACAGTGATTACAATACTCTGCTAAGTATAATCTAAGAGTATGGATTTCATTTTTTCCCCCATGCTCCCTACACACCCCTGTGAACCCACCCTTAACCCAATGTCGTGAGCAGGTAGTCATACCTGCTCAACCTTGAGAAAGCGGCAAGTCCCGCTATCCACCTTCTCCCTCCCTTTTACCCCCCCCATGTACTACTATTGGTGCCCTGGAATTGCACCTGAGGTGACCTCCCCCTGCCCCCTCCCGAAAAAAAGAAAAGAGAAAAAAAACCAAACAAAAGGAAGAAGAGAGAGAAAAAAATAATAATAATCCTGCGGACCAAACCTTCCTGAATCAGAATACATAAAATACATAAACAGAGATGGAAGGCATAGATATAACCTTTAGAAGCAAGAACCTACATAGTGATCCAACCAACGACAAAAACCTTCATAAAGGCGAAAGGGACCCCCAGTTACTTCCCAGTTACTTCCCAGTTGAAATAGCTTTTAGAAGCTCCTGGGCTTCTTCAATGCGGGTAAATAAATGAAATTTCCCCTGGACTAGGACCTTAAGCTTGGATTGTTGGGCAATAGAGGCTTGCGCCCCTTGGGCCTTAAACAAATACAATAACTTAACAAAGTCCTTGCGTCTTCTGGCTGCATCCGCAGACATATCAGAGAAAATTCTGCATTTTGCACCATTCTCGATTTCAAACTGCCTAGACAAAATAGCTTTAGACAAAATGTTCTCCTTTATCCGGAAATCTGCAAAATTAACAAGAATAGTTCGCGGAAATTTCAAATTGGGGGGGGAAGATGCGCTGGAACCCGATGGGCTCTGGTTACAGACAGATCGCCGGGGAACTCTGGAATCACTACCTCCTTCAAAAAGGATTCAACCCATTTGAGTGTGTGTGTTCCTTCGATCCGCTCCGGGACACCGACTATGCGCAAATTTGAGCGACGTGAGAAATTTTCAAGTTCTTCGATCTTATTCTCCATTCTTATTTTCTCACGAGGAGCGAGTAAATGGTGGGTTAGCTCTTCCTAACTTGAAGGAGTATTACTTTGCATACTTTGCACAATATATGTCAAGATTTCAGCAGTTATCACAGTCAGGCCTTTTTGAAAACTTTTTATGAATTTAATCTGCAGGGAGAATCAGATTCATTGCCCACTTTCAATTGTCAGATCTCCTAAATTAGTTCGCTATAAGTGTTTTCTTTGGTTTTATCATAAACGTCGGGCACTATATAGAAGATATTCTATACCAGTAATTAATTGCTCTACTCCCATAGCGGTTCTCATTTCCTCTGCAGCCATTAAAGATCCAATATATAATTACCCAAAATTGGATTAAGGCAGGGTTTCGGAAACTTTCTGATTTCCTGCAGAATGACCGATGGCTAAATATAAATGAAATGTCCCGTTTAATTCCCGGGATTTTCTTCTATTAGGATCATACAATGTCTTTAGGAAGTTCCTCAACGAATTGGATTTGGTCCAGATTATTAATCAGAAAAGTTTAACCTGTGATCTTTTAGAAGATTCGGGTTTAAAGAAACCGGGGAAATGGAGAAAACGCTTAGCCGTTATTAAAGGGAAAGATCTTGAAGCGAAGGCTATAATCAAATGGGAGAAATATGAGGAGACGGAGATTACTTCTAATGTTTGGTCCACTATTAATAAATTAAATTTCAATACCGTCAGAGGCGCCAATTGGCAGAGGATGCTACTTTTTAGTAAGTGGCTTCTGTACAGAACCCCTAGTTTTATAGCGAAGGCGTACCCTAATAATTTGGGGCAATGTTTTCGGTGTCACAACTATCCTTCTGCTAATTGGACACATATAATACTACAGTGCCCTCTGATTAAGAAATTTTGGATAGAAATCTTTGAGTATTTATCAGCAGACTGTATATTAATAAGTGAGCCTAATGCCCTGCTGATAGTGTTAGGCTATGATCTAGATCTTGGCCGGTCAGAAAAACTCATCAAACTCTTGTATATTGGAATAGCCGTTGCCAGGTCACTTTTACTCCAAAAGTGGCGCACGGATTTCATACCCTCGAAAATTGAATGGGTCCGGAAAATGGCACAAGTCAAAAGATCTGAACGAACGTATGCTGCACGGACGGGAGGGCTGAAGAAGTTTGAGATGATATGGGCTGACTTTTTTAATGGAGATGTTTAAGCTGCATAAGTGATTTGGGAGTTGGGTATTGGCGGAGTCCTACATTTTTAGGAAGTCTTGGAAAATAACAGTAATATGGCAATGGATGTTTTAAGATGGATAGATGTTTCTCCTTATGGTTGTAAAGTCTAGCGCTCGACATGTCTGCTGAAACATTGATTATTTGTATTTATGTCGAATCATGTTTTACAATGTTGCTGAATTGTAGGATCTCTTTTATGATAATAATGCTAATTTTATGGATTTCAATAAAAATTTATAAAAAAAAAAAAAAAGAAAAGATGTAGCTGAGCCCCTTTACTTTAAAAGTATTTTTTTTTTAAACAAATGTAGAAGTTGCTACAATGTGGTGTGGGGCTTTTTTTAGACAAGCAGGAAGGGAGTGAAGGTTGAGCCTTGCAGCACACTGCAGGCAAACGCAATGTTAAGAATGTTGCCAAAAAACAATCAAATCTATCAAAATAGAGACGAGATCAAGGCCAAGTTTGGTTTGTACCCAATACGTAATCTAGAAAAAAATATGTTAATGGTTTTTGGAAAGCATTACTAACGGCCCAGAGGTGGGCGGCCTCAGGGTGCTGGGAACATATAAGTATTAGTGGGAAAGCAAGATGGTCCTCTACAGAACACGATGATGTAGAACCCAATAGTCCATTGATGAGGGTGGGGCGTGCTGTGGACGCCTGCCTTCGAATGGCACCCAAAAGATGACAATATCTTTTTTTTTAAAAAAGAAGAGTCCTGAAAGCTAAGGTCTTACTGGTTCAACCTAGAACTTTGAGGATCAGCTGAGGAACAATTTCTTGACGGGGGTTGCATTAATAAAGTACTTGAGAGAATAGGTGAGCCTCTAAGGAATTTTGTGAAACTCAAATGAGGCAGCAGAGAGTGTTCTTCAGGAAGGAGGACTGAACAGGAAATGTTCGACCACTGAACCACTTGTCTCTGGTCAGACGAGCAATCAAGAGACAGCTGTTTGAAAAGCTGAGGCTTATGGGGAGTAGGTAAGAGATGAACATTTTGTGAGGCAATTGGGCGATTGCCCTTAAAGCATCTGGTGTGCTAGGCTAAGTGTTTTGAAGGTCACTCTTTCTTTTGCAAGGACAAAATGGAGGATTTCAAGGCTGACATGATTTTTTCATGATTCAAACCAAACAAAAGGTGTACTACAGTTTTGAACACTTTGTAGCTGTACAAGAGATATACTAGGGAAACCTGCGTATAATCTGTTGTACCAGAGAAGATAGGCATGACCACGGTGAAGACTTGAGATTTTCTGAGGATAGTGAAGCAACAGCAGAATCCTTTTTTAATGGACACAGAACAGACTGTATGATGCAGTTTTGAAGACTACATTTTATTGGTGGGCAAGTGATATATTTCCATCTAAGAGTACTCCTAAAATGTAAACTCTAGTTGTGGGATTCGGAGGACAGCTCAACTCATCAGACCAAGACAATGGGAAGGGGTGACAGCGCTCAGTAGCAGGGTTTCAGTTTTGCACTATTGAAGCAAAGTCGATTATTCTGCATTCACAGGTGATCAGTTGAGAGGCAGTGAGAAGCTGTGGAAACTGCCAAGTTCAACATCTAGCTCACGGTGGTGCTGTGTACGGTTCTCATATTTGAGAAATAGTATTTTGTAGGAGTCTAAGATGACATACAAGAATTTCCATACAACAATACTTTAGATTATGATCTACTGCCAAATTTTATACTTCCAAGAGGCACATATGGAAGCACTACAATGGCACTTTCACTACAATCCCACACACAAATCTAACACTCACCTAACACAAATAAAATACGGTACATTCATGAGGGCAACCACCTGACGAGCTTTCCCATAAATACATATGGCAAACATCAACTTGTTTCAGAGAGTTCATGGGGTCAGAGAGAGAGAGGTCAACGTGGGGTCACAAAGGTTTCAGTGGCGCTCGGCACATGGAGTTTAACACCTTGTTTTTTTGGGCAACACATGACAGGTCTGTTGTAGAATAATGAGACACGGTACAAAAACAAGTCCCAGTTCTTGGTTCAACATGAGAACAAAGCCGAGGGGATCCTTTTTTTCTCTCTCGAGTACTCGGATATGCCGCTCAAAAGAAGAAAAACAAAAAGGAAGGTAAAAAGGCACTGCTGGGAGCACAAGGCCATTCACTAGATAAACAAGGGAGGAGTAACACACGATTGGGAACCATCAACCACGAGGCCATGGGGCATTTAATCATCTTGAGAGCACATGCTGAGTATTTGTGCACAGGAATGTTAATTGCACAAGGCCAACAGTATATCAATAATAACTCCGAAATGTTTAATAGGTACCGAAACAAAAACGTAAAACTGATATTTAATCTCCATGGTTGCACAGATAGGGTCCAGCACGTTGCTTTAAAACATATCCACATTTTGCAGGTGCCTATACAAAAGGTATTATTTGTGGATGCACTGCGGGTTAATAACTCGGTTTTTACAGTATACGTTTTGATAAACCTCTTTTAATTAAGAGTTTAAAATATGGGCCTTTTTCCAACCTGTTGAGTTGTCGAATAATAACATATAGGGGGACTAGTTCTTTGCAGTGGCGTGTGTACTTCGACGAACATGGCATTGCTGAAATCTTAAAGGAGAAGGCAAATATTTATTTTGTATTCTATATTATACTGAGGCATTTCTGCACTGTAAGCATCTTTTGAGCCACACCTTTAGGAAGGTCAAATAGGAACTAGATGTTGCTGTTCATACTGTAGACAACACAAAAGTGTCACAGTTTTGCGTGCATCCCAAACAACAAACCATTCTTGCTCAGATAACAATTATCATGAAGTTCCCTGGGCCTGCAGCACTGAGGAAGCTATGTAACAAGGTCACAGGGAGAGATGCACGGAAGAAAAAGATAAAGCGATCTAAAATGTACACGTTTATTTGCAAACATTACCTCAGTTACATTGTTAGCTGAAAGTGATATCAGATTGCAGCTGAGCCAGACAAGGAAAAGTCCAATAGGCTGAAAAAGTGAAGTGGGAGGAAAAAGGCAAATACCGCTTTCCATCACACTAAAATACAGTCCCAAAGGAAATTCTGTTGCCTGGAAACTGAAATTCCTAACTCATTTCTTGTGAGATGCGGAGTGGAGAAAGAGCATCTTTTCCAAATGCCCACCCTCCTCCATCACTAACATAAGCGTTCCCTCCAGTTTCTTACCTCGCCATACCCGGTCACTTGTGCGTTTTGTTGCAAAAGGAGGCCGGTCTCCATGTATGTGCATTATATTAAGGATAGCTGACGCAATCGGCCTTCTATGGCCATTAAATTTCGCATGGCCACTAGGATACTCAAACGAAAACAAAGCGTGAGAGAAAGGCAAAAAAATTATATGAAGAGTGACAATTAGAAAGGACAGGCCGAACAATTCAGCCACATCCTTCTGCCTCCTTCAAACAAGACTCAAAGTCCCAACCGTAATATAAGAAGAGGAAATGTAAAAACAGTGAGAGTAAATTAAGCGCCGGCAAGTGGAACTCTCCTCCACACCCAGTGTCCATCTTACAGCCTTAATGAACACTGCGTGGAAATAGTATACTTTTTTTTTTTTAAGGCTTTATTTAAGATATTCTTTTTAGAAAGTACTTCAGTTGGCTCGCTGGGCACCGAAAGTTCTCAGAAGTTGCACAAACGCCCGTGAATAGTGGTAAATGTAACAAAACGTCCTGGTATGAATGTAGTTCCGGTTGGTATGTGGACTTGGAAGTGGACTGCTGGATTTGGACTCCACTGGTGCTATGGAAATGCTGCAATTTACTGAAGCCGTTGGCTGTATTGTTTACTAATGAATGTTAATAGAGAACATTCCACCTGAATTTGAGCGCACTACAAATCATTGCACAGAAAATATTAAGGAAGAGCAGGAAGCAACTGACCCAACAAATCAAAACTTATCTGAATCAAACACAATAATGTTTCTCTTTTCTTGGAAGAGGAAAGAGGGTTGGAGGGGGGGGGAGGGGGGGGGTTAGAACCTCTCTCCACCATATGCCCTTTCTAGTTATGATGTAACAAACGTACACTTACACCCAGGATTTCTTGGCGCTCTAGAACAGCAGATACTCTATTAGGAACAAGGCCCACTTTCCTGATAAAGTTACAGAGTAGACAGCCAGGTTTTCAAGACCCTGCGAAACCTCAGGTCAAGAGATTTGCTCTGAAAGCCATAATGGAGAAATAGCTGGAAAGGGCGCTGAAGACTGCGAGCGATACAGGCTGAGTGGGTGGATGAGTCCATGGCATTCTCATCCACCCAACAAAAGTGCAGTGTTTGCCGCTCCAAGATGCAATACAACCCCCTTGACTGCCCCGGCTGGTAGAGCCATCTCTGGCAGATCCATCTTATAGAGGTGCCGGCACTGAGGGAGAGCATTCCAAGGCTCCGAAGCTCTCACTCTTATCTGGGAGATCGCCTTGTTGATCAAGGAAACATTTGCACTCTGTGAAAACAGGACTCCACGAGTGGGGACAGAAATCATGGTAACCTCTCCAGGGATCCAATAATTCTTGATCAATAACTAGATGCCAATGTTTTGGCATTCCGTAACAGAAGTGGCTGCATTGTTCAATACAGAGTTTGTAGAACAGTGATGAGGAAAGGCAAATGAATGCCAAGCCATGGATGATTTCTGGCTAACCCAAATTTTGCAGGCGGACTAAAAATGTTGTCTTTAGAAAGTAATCACCGCACCACCACGACGAATAGGAAATTGGCCAAGGTTTATGGCCAGAAACAGTATGAACAGCATACATGAGCCACCAGAGCTCCTACTACCAGTAGTTAGAAAACTCATGAGATTTACCTGAAGCAGATTCACAACTAAATGTGCCACTGGATCAGAGCCACATATTAGTAGATTGACATTTGTTGAGTACAGTCGTATCTTGAGCAGATGGAACAATGCCAACCAGTCTCCCTTTCTAAACACTCGCAGTTCTGGTAAATAACAGAAGTAGGGCAAGAGATATTGGAGTGCAGCGATGCGAAGACTTACTACTAACATCATTAACTTGACAACAGGGGCATTGCAGCTACGGCTGTTATGTATTACCCATGCAGCGTCATTCCACATTGACAAAGTATTTTACATTACTGCTGGCAGCTGTGGCTGATGCACGGAGGTGATCACTGCTGGTAATCTGGTATATGGTGGCCACTAGTTTAATCTCATCTGATGTGGTTACTATTACAACTCTAATAATCGTAGATGTGGATGATATCCAATGAACAGAAGTAGCTCTTATTATACAAGAGGTGGCAACTCCTGCTGTAGCATATTCACGGAATAAACACATAGGATCCCATTGGTGGTCAACTACTGACATTAGAATTATAATCCTGGTATGTTTCTATTACATTAAGGATTAAAATACCTTTTGAACAACAGATCTTGCTTGCTTCTTCCACGTGTGTGGTTCTAGTGATGGAATTCATTTTCATGAGAAAGTACGTTGTGTTTGAGGGCCATTTCTACCTTCAAACACAAGGTACAAGTATGGGATAAAGTTTACCCAATCACTTGCCAACCTCTTTATGGGACTTCGAGGCTGTATTCTTGCTCAAGCAGTCAGCATAAGGAGTTGGGCAAGTGTACTGCGTTGCAGCTCTGCTACACTGAGGAGAAGTTTGTGGAGGACTTCAAGAACAGGTGCAACCTGTCTTACTTCGCCACACAGTATTTCAGTATTGAAATTCTCAATTTAAAGCTTTGGGTACCCTATGGGAAATAAGAAGGTACTACGCTTAAAAGGACCATTGCAATGAATGCAATTTATTGAGCGAGAACAGCTTGATGAAAAGCTTCCCTTTTGGAGTCCTACTGAGGACTCAACCTGTTCTAGAGAAGGGAGGAATTTTGAAAGTTACAACCAAGGGCCAAGTATATACTGGTTCTTTTATACAGAACAAGAATATCAACAACACGTAGTAATACTTTGATATCTTCTTTACCATAACCAGCACCAGAAACCTATGAATGTTGTTATATAGTCAAGGACAGAGGCTCCAAGACAAGGTTAAACAAATAAGGTCAGAGTGGAAAACCTTGCCCTGACCCTCATCCTAATCCAAATAAATCTGATTTACTTCAACAAAATGGAGTTCGCAGTAAAAATATGAATTAATATGGTATGGGGATTTTCATGAGCTAAAGGACCAGCTTCCATTGCACGGTATTTTCTTTCTCTTTTATTCTGTAAATCCTCAAATATATGTACCTTTTGCTCGATTATTATTTGAGGTTTATATCAATACACAGATATTGTATTCTTGGTTTCACCATCATGTGTCTCTGGAATTATGAAAAGTGTCTTTCTTCGCTATTATTTCTGAATATTAAAAGTAGTTGAATTAATTAATTTATTCTTGATCAACTACTTAAAATCATTACATGAAACAATGTTTGGGATGTTTAATAAAGTACAAAAACGTATTAAAAGTGGTTACCAATAATATACTACACCAAAAGTAACAGAGTCATCGCCTTGGGTTACATAAGGACATTTTCACGGAATACAACAATTAAACACACAGGCGCTCATTCTTAGTTTTTGGAGGAGTCAAACCTATGATAAAAGAAGCAAGGACGAAATGCAATCTGCATCATAAATCAGATGCCCTTTTGTACTTGGAATGAATGAATATCTATTTTTGTGTGTCAGTTGGATACTCTATTATAGTGACTTTCTGTTCTAGGTTTCATATAACAAACTAGCTAAAGTGCGCACAAACTCTAGCATAGCCATGTGTAATGGCTATAGGATTCGTGAATGGCATTGCAAGTCTTTTGTGTTTTATGTGCAAGCCAAGGCATCGCAGTGAAACATTTGCGTTTGCAAAATGAATGTGGTGCTGAACGAACACCTTTTAGTGGCAGCCAGGCGTTATTTAAATTACGGGTATGCCCAGACATGGGTCCTGTGCTCTCCATGCCACTGGAGTCAAGCTAGCCTGGCTGATGAGGGGTGAAACCCCGAAACCGGTCCTAGGATGCTCGTTTCTGGTCCAGGAAGGACCCGGCCAGGCAGTTCGGGCTGGACTGTTTCCATTGGAACAAGGTCAAGACTGATTTGCATATGGCTGGGTTCAAACTGGAATGGCATGGGGAGTAAAAAAAAAAAAAAACGATGGATGTAGGCACAAATCTCTGTACTGGCGTGAATGTTTGACATTGTTCAGCATTCAATTCTTCTTTTTGCACCTTTTGGTGGGAGCCAGACGTTATTTAAATTATTGGTTGATGGTTTGCCTGCCATGAACATGGGTAAATTTTGATTTTGATAATCAGATCGTTTGTTACCTTTGACAACTTGGAGGTTGATTTCGGCAGTGGTAAACTGTGGTGTACTTTTAGTGACAAAATAATTTACTGCAGCAAAATGGTCTGCTGGTTCTACAGAAAACTTTGAGCTTCGCCTCATCGAACATATAGTATGATCCTGGGCAAACCATTTACTCCCTTACGTTGTCTCACCTACTGAAGCTAGGAGCGCTAAGGGCCGGGTTTTATTTAATATTAGTGAAAAACCTGGACATTTACATTTATTTCCCTGCCATAAAAACTTACAAAAGCCTCGATAGCACCAGCCAGAGCTCAGAATGCATCGGTAAAGCTCTGAATTTTATTTAAGGGAGTTTGTTCGAGGTTTAAGGCAGATGGGAAAGATAACCTTCTGCAAAATAAATTGATTTTCTTTAAAGTAAAATAAAGCGCATCTATCAGATGTAGCTCAGTGTGAGACACAAAAGTATGTTCAAGACAGAGACGACCAACATCATTTGAAAAAACAAAAAAGAATACAATAAATGGGCAGAAACTCAGCCCGCTGGTCCAAAAGCAGAAATAGTGCCAGCACAAATGCAAATGTGGAGCAGTGACACCTTTGGACCCTTGTGAGAGGAACTCTCGTACGTAGAGCAAGCTTACCTTTTTTGTCTACGACAAAATCAATTTTTTGACATCTGAAAAGATTCTAGATTCTTAAAATCTAAGCTGGGGCATGTCTAATTATGAAAGTAAAATTCTTCAGAGGGTGCTGTGAGGGGTCTGTTGGCATCACTTCACTCTGTTTTAACCAAAATCGCAACCATGCTCTTGAGGATGGGGAAAAAAAGTTCAAGCCCCGACCCATACATTTCTTGGCCTCCAGGCCAGGAGTGCAGATGAGCCCTCAACAGTCTGACAGAGAAAGCAACCGGACTGATGCCGCCCAACCCCAGCTACCAGAAAGGGCTTGCAAGTACCAAACCCGTGGGTGGGATTCATGAACCAGGGCTTGCTAAACCAGTGCGGACAGCCTGAGCCTCTCCACTTCCCGGTGTGCATGTCGTAGCAGGCCTGCAGCTGCGTTTGTGCACACATCGAGGGCTCTCCATGCCGCGCGAATACACACTATAAAGCGTCACCCAGCCGTGAAACACGACGGGCGTGGCGGCGCAGCCGAAATTCCAGTTCCTGTTCCCGGCTTTGATGAGGCCTTTACTTTTGGAAACAGCACATCCTCTTCTTAGGCCTTTATTTTTTCCACTTCTCGCTTTTTGTTTCTTTTTTTCTACAAAACGGAGAGATAATTGGACAGCGCTGGTTTTCAATCCAACCATACTTTTTTTGTGTACAACAAATGGAAGAAACAAATAATTAGCCCGTTTGGGGCTTCATTGCGGCGTGTGATCGCCGTACTGCTCCCTCCTTACGGCACTAATTGAAGTTTTGCAAAAATGTTGTTTTCGGTGTTCGAGTACAGTCAGTGCTGCAGAGCCGATGCTCAAATGTCCAGCATTCCCACCTCGAATACATAATCTCGGTGGTACAATTTCACGCTATGATGGCCTTGGAGTAAAAGGTCTCAATAAAAGTCACAGTATGTTTTTTTTTCTATCTTACAAGTATTACTTTGGACTGACATATCCACAACACTACCAGGTAGTGAGGCTTGAAACAGGCCAGAGTGGACGACCCTCTACTACGCAGAAGGCAGCACCCCACAAACTGAACCATTCACTCAAACCTCAGTCAGCTGCCTGCCCGCCTTGTTTTAGCCTCAGTGTTTGAGGATTGCTCCAACGCCAGCTGATGCAAATACTCCGGGCACAGAAGCGTGCAAGACGCACATACATTTTTAAAAGGCAATAGCAGAAAGCAGTCTTTCGAGACCTGAGCAGGACTGGAGTACATCTGCGGCACATTCATTCAGACAGTAGAGAAGAGAATGGTAAAATGCTCGACTCGGTTTACCACTGGCATTTAATATGGGCTGCTCATAACACTAAATTCATCCACTGTCTCATTCTGAAATTTATTTATTTATGCGTTTTTATATAGCGCGGACTTTACCCGAGGGTGTCAGAGCGCTTCACAACAGGAACAGCAACATTACATAAGGAGGAGGATACAAATGAGCATAATACAAAGGCAAGCGTTACATTGCATGAGGAAAAGTGACAATTGTGCAAAAAACAAACAAACCAAATACAAAAAGAGGAATAAGTTCCAAGAGGACAAAGTGACAGGTGTGCATGAAACATGGGGTACAAAATACAAATAGAGGTATAATACTGCAATAAGTGGCAGTCACTCATAACACACTGGGAAGGCACTTCTATAGGCTTGGAGTATGGGGCCTCCCATCTGCTAATCAGTTGTGCCCCCATAATCGACAGTCTACAACACTATACCAGCTCTCCACCACCTCACCAGTGAGACACAGGATGCTCACAGAGGAGCCTGTCCCAGCCCTAAACTGACAAGGCCGAATTTACATCTCTGCCATTGCTTGCGTTTCCATGCATTGGGGTAATGGAATGGAAAACTATGCAGATTCATTAACAGTAGGTACATTTATTATTCTACTAGTCCTTCACAGAAGCCAAACAAGCATTTGCAATGCAATAGGTCTTGCATTTGCGAGAGTTTGAGCTATTGGTATTGTAAATGACAATGCCTTTTATTTATCTGTTTTGAAAACCTGCAAGGGGTGCGCAAACACGTGCTTTCTACTTATAGTCGTTGCTTCCGAAAAGCAAAGGTGGCAGTAAAAGAAGCACAGTTACTGCCAGCCTTCCTTCTCGTAAGCAACAACTATAAGTACAAAGTGCATGTTTACGCACCGCTTGCAGGTTTTCAAAACACATAAATAAAGGGCATTGTCATTTACAATGCCAAGATCTCAAACTCTCACAAATGTGCAACTCATTGCATTGCAAATGGTTGTTTGATTACGTGATCTGCTCCCATGCACCGTCTTATGAACTATGTTTGGCAGATGGTTTGCACATTGGTTGACCAGAGATCTATGAATTGATGGAACATATTGAGAGGCCAGCATTTCCATGTACCATATGTTAGAGTGCTAGAATGCTGTGTGCCAATAAAGGAATTTTAAGGCGCGATGTTAAGACTTTGACTTTTATTGTTCTTGAGTTTATAGCTGGAAAAGGTCCAGCTCAGAAGCCAAAACTTCTGTAGTAGGCACATCTTTTCTGGCTGTGCTTCTCAGTGCCTCTGAGCCTCTTCATCCCATCGGATGAATAAAGCATGCCTACCGCTTCCAGGAGCCCTCTGCTCATTCGAGGAATTCACTTCAAGGGACCACTCGTCTGTTCCAAACCTTATGAATTTTAGGAAAGTTTTCATAACTTTGCATTGATTGACTTGCAATTGCATTCATATGGCGTTTTCATTCCCCTTATAGATGTTCCATGTTAAGCGCCAAGATACCCTTCGCTGAGCATCATGCATAACCCATCAACATACCATAACATAACATTTTCTTAGTTTCATGGTACTTATATGGTGCATTATATCCACTTTATGTTTGATTCTGTGAAAAATTAAGACGTAACTAAACCAGCAATTTTCACATTCGTCTAGCCCAAAAATGCCCACTTGCACGCTGATGCCTGCACGGCTTTAGTGCTGTAAGCATCCTTACACGATTCAATGCACTCAACATTAGCATTGTAGTACAAGCGCTGGTGTATCAATTTCAGATTCTCTAGGAATTTTTCTCCCTTGTTTTAATCTAAAGCCCCATATGCTGTCAATCTACACCAATCAAAAAAAGACATGCTTTCCATTTTCCCGTTTTTTAGAGCTCAAGACCGAATATAACATAGCATAACGTGGAACCCTGTGCCAAGGAAGAGAGCTGACACAGACTGTTATATACTCTTCTGAAGTGATGCCTGCTCCACGCTCTGCCTGTGATGTGACTGCAGGGCATTGGAATGCCAGACATTGTAATATAGCTCCGTGCAGCACGGGGCAGATCACATACCCATTCCATACATCTCTGCGGTCTTAAAGCACAGGGATGGCCAGTGAGGCCGGTAATGATTCCTGACATATACTCAGCGCTGACCCCGGAACGGCCAATCCCGCCTGACCGCGGGTATCGTCCAAGTCTGACCGAGACCCACGGAGGGCACCAGGCCTTCTCTCTTGGGGAGGCTCTGCAGTGCACCCCTAGAAAACTGACGCAGCTAGGAAGTGGACCCCGAAGAGCGTGCACGTGCTCACGGCGGGGTGACTTGTAGAGCACATAGTGCAAAACGGCAGTGCTTTTGCCGGGTGCCGGAGTACAGCGGCAAGGCTGGGGGCGGTGGTTTGTGGTGATAACATGAAGTGGGTCCCCTGCCTGGTCAGGTTACAGCGCCCAGTTGAAGGCAGGAGGGAATGATTACCGAGGGTAATGAACACATTTATAACACAGCAGCGGAGTCATACGCCTTATGGGGACCTGGCGATGCGGTCTATTCCGGTCCGTGGGTGGTTGAATCTGACGAGGTCGTTGGGGTTCTTTGGGGAGTATTGTAGTGCGATGGATAGGCTGGCCCTTAGCAGAATGGGGTCCAAAAGGCAGGGGCTTGCTCAGCTCTAATTGCGTGAATGTTGCGCCACTGCAGATTTCTGAGGGCCGGTTATTCCAGAGTGCAGAAATGAAGGGCCCTTCCGGAATGGGGGAGATGGGGAGGGGGTCCGTTTAATTGTTGTGGGTAGAGTGCTGGGTTTGTAGCCTAGACCTGTCTGTATCTTTGTTCTCGTGTTTGATTCTAGGATTGACATTGAGTTTGGACAAAGAGCTCAGTGTAGTGATGGCCCCGGTGACTGCGTCGGGGTATCGCTGATTGTGACTGTGGCCCGGGTCACGGGCAGGCCTATAGAATAAAAGAGACTCCACACAGAGGTTCGCTGTACTGGGCATACTCTGGCACCGCCATTTCAGCCCCACCCTCTTTATTTATACAGCCCACCTGCTCGGCAGAACTCTTCCATCGCGCCTACGCACACGGGTGTAATCTATTCAACCTCCCCACAAACGTGGTGGAGGTGGTATATTACATACTTCCCCAACCACAACAAAATTTATAACAGCAAAACAAGAGTAGCAGACATAAGTAAAGTACACTACAAACGTTACCCAGCTGCCAGCCTCGTACCTGTGCGGCGGCCACCATTGCAGTGCTCATGCTGTGTTGGAGGTGGGAGGGGTCGGGAAGACAAGGGCAACGTTCCGCAAGGGGTGTGCGCGGCGGCTGCCGCCATTGTGAAACGTAAAGTTCGCAAGGCATGCTGAAATAAAAAAAATGAAACTGAAAGCGCGCAAAGCCGGTCACCTGTACGCGTGCACATCTCTTGTCCTCAAACAGCGAGCGCACCTCCGCCCAGCGTGCGTGTCTGGACACCGATGTGGGAAGCAGCGCCGTACGCATGCACATCTGATGTCCTCCGAGTTGTGCTAATGCCGCCGTACGCGTGCGAGCGAGCGAGCAGGAGGTGTACTCGGAAAGTGAAAACAAAGTTATGCTAAAACGACGGGAGCCGTACACGTGCACAACGCCTGTCCGGGCGCGTGCACTAGGAAAGTGAAAGCGCGCCATGCGCGCGTTATGCTAAAACGACGGGAGCCGTACACGTGCACAACGCCTGTCCGGGCGCGTGCACTAGGAAAGTGAAAGCGCGCCATGCGCGCGTTATGCTAAAACGACGGGAGCCGTACACGTGCACATCGCCTGTCCGGCCGTGCGTGCACATCTCCTGTCCCACTTCGGAAGCAAAACCCATGACAATAGATCTCGCCAAGGCGAGCAGCGCATGCGCTGCGTCGCTAGGCGAGACCTAAAAACGAGCACACTGCCTGAAGCACACGTTAAAGATAACTTTGAGAATGTAGCTGTCTTGACAGGCCGACTTCTCTACTATGAGTGTTATGCACCCAAAATGGGGTCAAGCGTTGGCCACGAAGGCTGAGCCCGCCCAGGACAGATTTTCCAGCTAACACCCGAGTAAGTAAAAGATTTCCATTTAGATACATTGCATGTTACAGATCATGGAAATCTGGCATAGATCCAGACGGATGGACCAGCGTTGGACTCCCATGAAATGATGTCACACAAGGGGCTTACCTAAAGGCACAAAGCCTGACAGTATCAGCTTGTTGAGGCCCTCACAGGTGGATATAGTGAGATATTGAATGCTTAAATTAATCACAGCTACTAGTAGTAACTCTGGGCTGAAATCTGTTCCATTGTCTTTAGCTTGTCTGTGCTGCTACAGAGAGGGTCCCAGAATATACAGCTCGGTCATGCTTCCTCCTGGAGAGAGACTGTCCAGCCTGACCTTCATGGCCACATCCCCTCTGAATGGGTGCACAAGCATTTATATAGCGCTTACTACTCCTATGTAGGGCATTGAAGCGCTTACCCACACAGAGGGACAGCCTTTAGCATGTTCTAGCTATGTCCGGGCCCAGGGTGCCAACCTTTGGAAGGGTGCTGGAGCCTCTGCAGCAGTCTCTCTGTGACCTGGCTCTAAAGAAAAGCGTGTTAACCACTGTTTCTGTAGGCTGCTGGCACACGTATCTACATTTTGTGTTTTTCTTCTCCTGGCTCTCATTACACTGCCCCCCCCTCACCTTGCCGCTACCCCCTCCTATTTTTTCAACACACCGACCATTAAAAGACGACTGGTGGGAGGTGGTGCCAAATTTGGCGCTATCAATGCAAAGGCTAGCTCTGCCCACACGGTATGTCCAGACGTGGCCAGTCGTTAGTACGAGGGATTTCCCAAGGACCATCCGCCTACCTTTCCAGCAGAAATATCTGCACCTACCTATATTGTCTGATGAATGACCTACTGCTTAATGTTGGCTAAATACAACAATCTTTGTTTGCTAAATCAAAAGCCTTGAGAAAGCCCTGGTCCTATTGCCCACTTAGGGCGAAACACATGTCGGCTGCTGCAACACCAACAATGTATCTCTATAACACCATGGAATATGAGGATGCAGCCTAAAAGGTTGTTCTAAAAAAGAATAAAGATTTCTAAATTAACAAAAACCAACTGGGACTTTCTCTTGACCAGACGAAATATTAATACTAATTAAGGAGGAGTACTTGCTCATTTCTTTCTGCACAAGAACTGGTGGTGCCTGGGTCTCACCAGAATGCCTGAGCATAAGAAACACGGAGCGCCTGAGAAGTACAGTGCGGGTGAGGTAGAGAAGCCTGTCCATGATGGGACACGTGCACGCGCCGGCGAACCTGCGAACTAGAGCGAGAAACTACAGCAGCAACCAGACCACCGGAAGGGAGTACAAACCCAGCTCAACCTGAGCCTTCCGTCACTGGCTATCCAGAGTGTCATGGGCTCTACTGTAAGGAAGGAAATGGGCCCAATGGCCATGTTTGAAATGCGACATCAAATACAGCAATCCCAAGGGCAGGCCGTGATTCCACAGTACAGTTAAGCCTGACTAAACAAAGTGGTTATACTTGCATGAAAACACCTGTTGTGCTCAGGTTTTGGAGATTGGCTGTGTACAACGTCGGGAGTTTAGAATGATATTTATTTTAATTTCTAAATAATTTCTTAGGTGCCGAGCGGCACTTACTAACTGCTTCTGAGCACTACGAAAAAGTAGAATGTGTCCTGAGAAACCTGGGTGTACTCGGCTGTCTGGAGTTGTCTGCCTTCAGCCACTCTCCAAGTGTCACATCAGGTGCGCCTGGCTCACTCTGACCAGAGATCTCACTCGGTTCCTGGTCAAATGTTGTTAGTTGCTTAACAGATAAGGATAACATCCTGCGCTGTGGTTGGTGAATCTCACAAGCTTCAAAGAGACCAGCCTGCCCCGTGGTTGGTTGGTGTATTTCACTGTGTTCAGAGATATCACCCTGCCCTGCGGCTGGTGTTATTTGCTCATCCACTCCTATTTTCTTTGCATTCCGGTACTTTGAGTGACAGAGAATGCGAACCCACAAGAGGCTGCATGTAAAGCAACGCACGGGGTTGAGTGAGCATCTTAGGCCTGGCGAGGGGCATGTTGAGGCCTCAGCCTTGTGGGCAGCAAAACGCTGAGAGGCGTTCTCCGTGTAACTATCAAGTCACCCCAGTCTTCAGAGCGGCCACCTTACCCTTCCTCCTCCCAGTTGTTCCCGGACATTTTCGGTGTTTCTTGTCCCCCGGGGTGGGGCAGTTAGCCTGAAAAGTGCACCTTTATAGACGGCAGACAAACCCCTATATATTTCGAAGACGAGTCGCGAACGCAAACTCACCAATTCACAAGAGCCAGCGTAAATAAACAAGCCCAAAATGAATGTGTCTTCATGTAATGCAACTGGTGCTATGTAAAGCGCTCTGATACCCAATTCGGGTCAAGTTTGCGCTATATAAAACTCTGTAAAAAAAAAAAAAAAGCCAGCGAGAAAAAGAGACGCCGTGAGGTGCGCGTGCACATCTGCTGTCCGGCCCCAAGCTGACATCGCCAGAGAAGAGACGGCGTGCGCGTGAACATCGCCTGTCCGGGCGCGCACATGTTTTGTCTCCCTTCGCGCACCAAACCGACAACAATAGTCTCGCCAAGGCGAAGCAGCGCATGCGCTGCGTTCGCTAGGCGAGACCTAAAAAGGACATCATGCAGAAAGGTGAATGCCCTCAAGGCACAACTTCAGTGTGCGATATATCCTGTAGAAACGGGGATGAGTGCAGGAGCAGGTTCCACTAGTGGCCACACATACGTGTCAGTCTCCAATAGCAGATTACTCTTTTTTTAACCAATGAAGATCAGGACAGGTTCCTACAGCAGCAGGCAAAAAACAATCGGTTGAACTTGTATCTTCGTAAAGCACAGATTGAAAATGTGAATTTTCTTTCCCTCAACTCAGGGGCAGGGTCTTTTTTATACTAAAGTAGACAGCACAGGTTAGTTTACATGCTTCCAGTTTTTCCAGGTTATTACCAGTGTCGTTTGCCCAGCATGTTAACAAGCTAATCTAATGAACTGATCCAAAACCCGAAAAGCAATTCTAGAATTTAGCTACTTGGGGGTGACAGCCTCCACTAAGAGTCCACGTGAAAGTAACACAGCCCACTCTAAAATATCCAACACAAAGCTGAAAATCTCTTGGTACATTATAGGTTCCAGGCCATAAAAAGAAGCGGAACTGCATTTAAAAAAAAAAAAAATGTGTGAATGGATACTGATGTTAAAAGACAGATCCCATTACATCAAGGTTTGGCTGTTTTTCACAGTGTTCACATTTGTGGTCTGTTAAGCTGCAGACTGCACAAAAAAGGATGAGTGCACTGAAAAATTCTGGTAGAATAAACTGAGCTATGCTGTGTTCATGAAGCTCCACTGGGATTCAATGCCTTTTTACATTGCTACTCCTTTCTTGGTACAATCCCTCTTCTGTGAGAACATCCTATCCTGAAAAAGGACACAACCTTGTCCCCAAAGCTGAATGGCGCAATCCGTAACTGTGTTTTTTTCTGCTTGGTGTCTGTCGCGCTCAGCACGATGGGAAGCAGAGCTTATTTCCTGAATATTGCATTTGCATTAATAACCAGAAACCAGAGTGGCTCGATCAAAGACGGATACTTTTGTGGTTCGTCCAAGCAGAATTTGTGTTACTTTTAAACTCCACGCCAAACAGCAAATAATACATCAGTAGCTTTGCTCAGTGTGGTTGCAAGCAGTGCATAACCCCAAGTCAGTGATGCAAGAGCAACGTGCCACCCACCGCTTGGCGCGTAGGGTTTGCAGGAATGAGGAACTCCAATTTCCCACTTCGAGAATCGGAGATATAGGGGTAGTGATGCTGCCAACCTCACACAGCCACTCACAAGGAAACTGAGTCTCTTGGGGTTCTCAAACAGCAGAGGAGAAGCATTGGCAAAGCCAATAAGTCTTGTCTTTTGGGTGTTGTGACGCGTCCGCACACCTCATCACTTTCTAGGCATGTGCAACATGCATTCACATGCCTAAATATGATGCAGGCGCTTTTTTCTCTTTTTAATTACCAATCCGAGTTGGATCGGAAAGTAAAAAAAAAAAAAAAAAGTAGCACAAAAGTGATTTTTTGAGGCACGGATGGGGGAAGAAACGGCGATGGAAAACAAACATGTTAGGGGTGGGTAGGGAAGACAGCAATAAGGGGGCAAAAACAACATGGAGGGCGGGGACAGAGCAGTTAACGAGGGATACCACATGCACACTTGTGGATTGCTTAAACCAGGCTTCTTCAACAAGTAGCTTGTGAACTACTAGCAGCTTTCCGGCTACCATGTGTACAGCCCAGATTTTATTTATTTATATACATATACATACATATATATACATATACATACATATATATACATATACATACATACATATATATACATACATATACATACATATACATACATACATATACACACATACATACACACATACATATACACATATATACATACATACATATATATACATGCATACATATACACATACATACATATATACATACATACATACATATACACATACATACATATACACATACATACATATACACATACATACATATATACATACATACATATATACATACATACATATATACATACATACATACATATATACACACAATTAAAAAGTGTATTTGAAACAAAAATGTGGATATTTTCAGAACTAATAGATGTTGTTTGAGGAGACTTGTTACTAATATTAACTTGTGCCAGGGGAATCGCAGTTATGGCTGTTTTGACTTACCAATGTAGCTGCACTCCATGTGGACAAAGCATTTTGTATTTAAATTAATGCTGGATACCGAGTCTGATGCACAGAGGTGATCACTGCTGATAATCTTGCATATGATGGGCACTAATGTAATTTTCTCTGATGACGTCATTAATAAAACTCTAAAAATATTAGTAGCTTTGGATGATTTTCACTCAACATGAGTATCTCTTACTACAGAAACGGTTGGAGACCCCCTAGCTTAAATAAAGAGGAAAAAAGTAGTGCATCAAAAGTAAGCAGTGGAAGAACTTTAGTAATTGGTCCATGTTCCAGACGAAGGACCAGGGCCGTTTCTAGGTGTTTTGCCGCCCTAGGCGAGAATTGAAAAATGCCGCCCCCTCCCTTTTACTACCATCACTCTCTCCCCCTGTCATCCAGGCTAGAAGAATTAATGCATTAGATATAAAAGAACTTGGATAGTTTGGAAGTGACAAAATGGTTGTGTTTTGCCCAGAAAGCATATTACGGCAAGATAAACAGCAGGTGCCACATTACTACGGTGAACCAGCTATATTGCCCAGTTCATGATTACACTGGCATACATCTTGTGCTGCTCAAGTCACAAAGCTTACGATTCGAAATAGCACGCTCTTGTACCTTACTGGTATATCTCCAAATGGTTTGCCATGGAAGGATGCAGCACGGGGCATTTATTTAGCTACACAACATAGAGCTGGTAATGTTTTGACAAAAATGATATTATTTCTTTGAAAAAATGATATGCATCCAATAAAAGGCTATCTTCCTAATAGCCCCCCACCTCCATTTGGGATGGTGAGAATAAGGGTGAATTTGTTCCTGAATATTAGCAGAACATAGAAGGAACATACCGGCAGGACTCAGTATTGTAGAGTAAACTTGACTAACATGTTACACAAAAAATTAAGTTGTTCATTTATGACAAGTGTATCTGAGTGCATCCCATTTACTATTTTCTTTCATTTTTGTAAAGGGAAATATTAAAGAGTGCAGAAAAACAATGTTCTCTGAATGGTGTTGACATGTTTGGGATGCATGCCTCACACTCACATACTCCATTAGTAAATGTGCATTACTATAAAAGAACGCTGTTCACTATCTGCTTTGCTGGGCCCGGCATAGGAAATGATCTCTCAATCAGCATTCTTTTAACGCTATAAGGGAAGAGCGAGTTCCATTCTTTACACGCTTATCAGGATAGAACTCTCATCTTGAAGGAAGAGAATCCCAAGTCTCCTCTTCAACCTGATTCCAAAGATTAAAAAATGTGCTTTACATCCCCATGTTTAGTTCACCACCAAATATGACCATCGGATCCTGTCCTTGTGGTTTGTCCTTCTAGACCTGTATAAACAAGGACCGCAAGTCCTCGAGGGCACAGAACTTCCCAAAAGCGGAAATATTTGTTTTATAGACATTTATGACAATGGAGAACAATGCTGACACATCTGGAAAAATCATTTTGAAATAGAGTGTTTGTATTCTCAGAAGGTACCCTCGCCAAACTGTAGTAGGTCACTGCGCTCCAACGCGCAAAGGAGCCACCGTTACCCCTTTGCATATACGTGCTAGACAGACACTGCAGTGTGTCTGGCAAAAGGTAGAGGGTTTCTAACTTTACCACCAAGGGAGAAGGGAATCAGCAACCTGAATTATTTAGCACTGACAACTCCTGGGTGCTAGTGAAACAGAACACCGGGACTTGAACCTGCAGCCTCTAATTTGGGACCATCCGGGTGACCCACATAATTTACTCTCCAACGGAAATTCTTTTCTCCACGTTACCTCAATTACTTTTGGGATTGGGAAAAGATATTCGACAAATTGCTATCACTTTTGCACAAAAACACTGTCCACTCGTTTGCAGGATGCACACTAGTCCAGAGCATAGACCATTAAACTTGACATATTTCAAACACCCTGCAGCTACCACTCCATACCTGGCCACAAGTCTATTTATTAGATAATCTCATCAGCTCGGAGCTCTGCTCCGAACCTCTTAAAAACTACCTTTACCTCCTGTTGCAGACAAAGCAGGAGAGGGTGTTCTCAACGCCCTTACCGTATGGCTGAGATAAAAGTGCACCCCTTAAGTGTTTTGGGCAGCGTACCACGAAGCACACACATCACAATGAAGCAGTAGAAATGGGAGATCACAATAAAGAAAAAAACATTTTAGTGAAAAAGAAAACTTAAGTCAAAAGAAAAACTGAATTTCTGCAAGTACCATTTGTACGTTTACTGTTGTAACGCTCACAGTAAACAAATTGAATCATGAAAACATGCGTAAACTGGGGTAAAAATTAAGCACATATATACTGCAGATGTTTTGAAATCAAAAATATCCAAACATGTGTAAATGTATACAGTGCATATGCATTAACTTGTGTATGGTAATAATGTTTTTGTGAATCAGGCCCACGTGGAATATCCTCTTGGATTTCACCTCAATAGTCGAACGTGAACAAAAAAAGGAATAAGCAAGCAGCGTTTGACACACAAAAAAACAAATTATTGCTTCAAACCGGACATGACAGAAAAACAAGCCATACAATTGGGTGAGGAGCTTCGTGATTGAAAATGTTGATTTTTATGTATACCTCCCACTTAATACTTTACATTTTGAGTTTCTGGTGGCTGTGATATGATTCAATGTTTCCAAGCTCGGCTAATGAGAGGAAACACTCCCCTTACGTATTTTGTCCTCAATCCAAAAAATGATTGCCGGGGAAAATACAGACCTGGATGAAAGATGACAGACGGTAACCTTACTTTTCAACTACATAAATATAAAGGTTACCTGTCAGAAAGGGAAAACTCAATTACACAAATTCGATTTACCTGGACGACATTTGTCTGCTCTTCACATTAGTCATAATGTAATTTGGCCAACCTAAACATTTTTGATAGTCATACTATAAGGTATGTAGTGAACTGTAGGCCAAAAGGCACCCTCGCAAAATACAGGTAACTTTAGAATCGTATTGATTTATAAAGAACTTGGACCTTTACCTGTAACTATTCATATCATTATTGACTTAGCATATGCAGATGTTCTCCCCTCATTACTTAACGAAGCATGTTCTGTGCTTTCTATCATTTGGACAAAGCGCGTGCGCAGACAGCTGAGGTGAGAAGTCAATACGTATCTTCGCTAAACTTTCTCCCGCACTGTAAGGGTACGTTTGACATCGAGGGTCCGCGGGCAGTGTCGGGACCACCAAAATAAAAGCGTGCGACATTCGCTTCACCACTTACCCCAGTGATGGCAGCGGTGTCCCCAGCGGCAAAAACGCAGGCGGTGGCCAGGAGCACGGTGAAGCACCTCAGGTTTGTCATGGCGCCTCCTGCCGTGCTTTTTTAAAAGTGCAGCGAGAGAGCTGGCGTGACGAAGCGGACAGGTAGCTTGGAGCTGTGCAGAGGCAGGCGGGAGCCCTTTCGGGTGTGCTCAGGTATTAGAAATGTGCGCCTCACTTTACACAGCACCTTGTCACTGCAGGATATTTCCTAAGAGTGTGGAGGATTGCAGTGGCTGACTGATGATCCGGTGGAAGGCGGGCGGAGCGCACCGTACGGCCCCCGCCCGTGGCGCACTGGCGCCGAACGTGACGTCAGGTCGAATTGTAGAAGGCGCTACCCAATGCGCTTGGAGGTCGAATGTTTGTTTACGTTTTCGTACTTACAGTACGTACTCAGTAGCAGCTCTTTTGCCGCCCTAGCCCTTTTGCCGCCCTAGGCGGCCGCCTAGTCTTGCCTAATGGTAGAAACGGCCCTGTGAAGGACGAACACATGAAAAGAAAGTAAAGCCCATGTAAGCGGACGATTAAATAGCAAGCAAATGAGAGACACAATAAAGCCAACAATTGGTAAGCAATGGATGGGCTTAAAGCCCACTGTAAGCTGACAAGTCTTTTCGCCTGTCTTGGAGATGAAACCTAAAAAGCAGCTCACTAAATGTGAGCAGTGGAAGGGTGCAAGTTTGGCAATCAAAAGGATGGTAAAAAAATCTATGCTTCAGGGGTGGGACAAGCACAAGAAGAGGCAGGCAAACCATTGAACAAGCAAGCACTGATAGTTACAATAAAGTCAACCAGCGGACAACAATGGGCAGGCTCTAAGTCTATTGTACGTTTTTGGAAGAGCCCACGAAAGGTCTTTCGCAATTAAAAAGCTAAAAGCTGTCTGGCAGGCAAGACCTAAAAACTTCACAATTTAATTAAATCAACCATCAGCGTACCACAGTTGTTAAAACTCACAAATCATAGTCTTCAGTCCATCCACATTACCCTGAAGTGTCAAAAGATCAAGTAACTGGCCACCGAACCACTATAAAAAAAATAATATAAGAGATACACCAATGCCCCCCTTTTTGCCACAGCTATCCTACCTCACTTCAAGCCCCCCTCCTGAGCGCCATCCGTTGGGAAACTACTATCTCACACCCACTTTCAGAGACAAAGGTCAACATAGCTTCTCTGGTTGTCAAACTATATTATGTTTTTTATCTAGAGGATATTGCAACACTGGGACAAACCATTAGCAGAAATGGCCCAGTGCCAGCCTTCATAGTGTTGTCCTCACATACCCTCCCTGATTGGATAGTTGAGCAGGTTTAGGTACCAATACGAACTTTGGGCACAGCAGGAATGTGGACTTCAAATCCATGAGTCAGTTTGGGCTAGGGTTTCAGGCTAACCACAGACCATATAAATTAGTTCCAATTGCTTGTATTTCATTTCCATTTATGGTATGTTTATGCTACAAATGAAGAACGGAAGTGGCCTTCCAGGCCTTATCTTACATACCACTGGGCCACAGTAATACTGTCATATATGTGTTGTATTAAACAAAAATAAGACACCTGCATGCAGTGATCACAAGAGCGTGAGAGCTCTAAAAGTTCAGGCGGACGGCCAAAGACCACTCATTTCCAGGTGTGTACTGTGCAACATTGTGAACTTAATTGCCTGGAGTATTACCAGAATGTGAAGAAGCAGAGCTGTGGATCTAAATGATCAGTTTTGAGAAAGGCAGATGGCAAATGGATACTTGCTCAAGACCTTATGACCCTGTAAAGAAAGTCAGCCATCCTTCCAGACCTCATAACTCGACCGAGACACTATGAGAGATTGAGCCAAACAGACAGAACATCTAGTTGAGAGGAGCATGCGTCTTCTCCAGGAGGCACCACTACCGTTCCAGCACACGAAGACAGAGTGACCCACTTCTTTAGGTCAAGCAGTAGGCCAGCAAGTAATATTTTGAACTTACAATAGCCACGACAGTTGGAATAGTAATAGGAAAGCACAATGCACCTCCATCACAGTCTAAGATCAAGACTGTAAGAGTCTGCAGACTAGAAGAGGAAATTCAGCCGAAATGTTAGTGTTCAGCGTGAAACCACAGTCCACCTAAACAGGACAGAAGTAAAACTTACATATTTTATGTGCCACTCGTCTGACCAGAAATCACTGAAAATACTCCAAGAACGTTTAAGAACAAAACTCCATGGCCTTCCAATGAGGTAATATTCACTCTTAAGAACCTCTGAATCTGGTACAAGTTGTCAATGCAGCAAACAACAAGGTGACTGAGGAAATACTTGAATTAATCTCTATCACTGGTGATGACTCGGGCCGCTTTGCAGACCATTGTTTTTAACCCACTATGACACTTTAGAAGCCCCAGTCCACTCCAGGCAGGAGAACAAGCAACCCCAGACCAGTTTTAACCTACTTATATCTCGACAGTGAGGTGTATCTTTTGAGTAGAGCAACCATTTGACTTTCACAAACCATTGAAAGCCTGACATTTTGCCCTTATTCTCATTCCACCTTGTGTCACTACAGGCAGCACCAGGATATTCTCTTGGGCAGCAACATGCTCCATGTATAAAATAATGTAAATTAGGCAAGGAACGACGACAGCATCTCTCTATGCTACATTGTACCACTCACATGAAAAGTAATTCAATACATCCACAGAAAGCCACCTGCAGAATCACAGGCAGTACACAGATAGGTAGCTCTTATGAGTGGCAGATATGCTTCTCGGAGAGATGATAGGGCTTGTGGCTTAAAGACATCAATCAGAAGAATGTATGGGGCTCGATCACGGGAGTAACACGAAGAAAATTCAGATTAACACTGGAGACCAAGTTCAAGTCCAAGGGACACCATAAGTAAGGAAATCACAAACATGATGTGGGTGGCAGCCATTTTTCTGTCCTCAATCATCTGGATACATCATTGCATTTAGGGGAGGAGCAATATCTTCGAACCATACAGATTCAAGCACAACTCTACAGGTCGTCACTTCAGCTGAAGCAAGAGTGCATTCTACCCGAATAAGCCAATGCTCTTAGCATCAAAGCTCTTGGGTGAGTATAAGGTATGGAACAAATGCTGTTAAATGCACCAGATGCTGGTCTCTATAGCTGTCGCATTCTCAAAAATGCCTCCGAGCACCTCATAGTCAGTTTGCACCCAAATGTTACTAACTCGAAGCAGATCCAACTGCCAAAAGACACACGCTGTATGGCTGTTTCTGGTTGCAAGAGGTTACGTTGCACTTGGCTTTCTCTTGTGTAGGGTGCACTGCGAACAGCATTAAGTTACTGAGTGTAATCCAAACTAATGAAATAGAAGGGTAATCCTAACCTGGTGCATAGCTGCTCTTGGTACATGCCCTGGAGCAGACAGGGCTCTACACATACCTAGATGGTCAGGCAGCCCAAGGTCTGTTAGAAGCACAGCTATCCCCTTGTAAGCGAAATCAAAAATACAACTCCAAGGCCCTCATCAAAAGGGTGTTGGATGGCCACAGCTGTGTGGTTGAAGGTTGTGTCCCCGCGATCCCCACTGTAGGGGGCAGGTCCACTAAATGTATAGCTTCCTGTTTGATTGGCAGGTTATTTTGCCGAAATGTACTTCCTTGGCTAAAAAAGTATGATCACCAGGTCATGGTGGCATACCAGACCTATCAGTGCTTTCTTTTTCCGAAGAAGGACTTTCACATGCATGTCTCATGGAGTACATGGTTGGCTTAGACAGGAAAAAAACTAACAGACCTATCATCTTAAGTCCTCTTCTAGACAGGGCAACTCCTCACACGACATGTACACCAGCGTGCCCCCCAGCGCAAGGGTTTCCAAATAGTGGAGATGCAGGCAGGTCCACCTTTAGGAAAACTGCCTTTGAGTGTGGCAACAAATAGAACAGTTGGCCAGAGAAGAGGATAGCATTCCAGTTTTGGCAGGTGCCCAGTTATCATCTAAATCCAGCCCAAAAACATTTACAAAGTCATTTTCTGAAATGATCTCCAATGGAAAAATAATTCCATCAATTCACCACCCTATCCATTCTCGAATTTAGGAAACTAAAAAAACATTTATTTCAGGTGTATCTCCATCATGTGTAAAGTTTTGCTCTGTTCTTTTTTCCGGTTTTGCTTTGTACCTAGCTTTTAGGACACGAAATCGCTCTGACATCACTGGGGTGCTGAAGAAAAATCTAACGTTCAATAAGCTGTGTGCTTATTCTAAATGCACCCCTAAAACCCTGCTCTTTCGACTAGGAAAACCGAAGCAGTCACAAAGGATATTTTTCTTAAACAGCAAGTTAAATACATTCTTGAGAAGTTAGAAGAATTTGGCACTCTCATATATGAATACCGAAATCATTAAGTATTACATGTATAAATATATAAAACATGTACATAAAGAATATCTGCAGAATATTAGAAAGGCACGACTTTGCTCATTATGGCACAGACATAGACGTTTCCAAGGACAGTGGAGTCTCTCAAATCCCTCTACCCTCCCTAACATAATTTCACCAAAAATACCAAAAGGATGTTGCATGGTGTAGTAAATATCTCTAAAACACTGATCTTAACTGTCTTTTTTTGTACATAATCAAAGATGATTGGTAAGTCTGGCCAATGAAAGTTATGTTACTCTGAGCTGGCACATTTAGATTTTAGAAGATTCAGCAATTTTGTATCCTCACAATTTTGTAAAAAAACAAAAACAGTATGAAATATTTATAAAATGAGAAGGCTAGAATATAAATATGTCCTTGAGTCTTAAAAGGTGTGCTAGATTGCCCCTTCCTAATAAATGATCACTACAGCTAGACTCTCAGAAGACCTACACATTCCACAAGAATGGGTTGCCCTTTCTATCCAGACTTTCAGGAGATTTACATAACCCAAAAGCACAGATCCTCCTTTCCAGCCAGGTGTCAATTCTCTCACCATGTGTGCCCCCGATTCCAGATCTACACCTTGTAAACATATGTACAAACTAAAAGCACGTGCTATCCTGACAACCAGGTCTAAATGCTAAAAAAAAACACGTATGTACCTCCTTTTCCAATCCAGGTTCAAACTCTCTAAAGGGTCAACTCTCTGTACAGACAAACACTCTCCAACCAGGTCTACCCCCATCACAATACGTCTTGACACGCACAGCCCATAAGCATGGGTCTCCCAAAACAGCAATATCAGCTCTTTGAAGACATACAAAACCACAATAACTTTCTTTTTTTTGCATCATCAGCTTTAGATTCTGGGAAGTGTCTCCCAACACAAGTTAGTAAGGCATTTGTGTGCATCTTTGTGTAAGAGAAGTATCATTTTCCTGTAATCTGTACAGTTAGTTGGTACGCTTTAATTGTTATTTTCCCTTCGCATAACCACATTCCCAAACAATGTGCTTCTCGCAATTTCTGCAGAAATCCTCATACAGGCTTATCATTAGCCTCTTAGTAAGACCTTGTTGGTCAGATGCGAAATACACTTATGCCAAAGGCCAGACAGGGTCCAATTATTCTGCTGTTAATGACGGGGTGAAAAGATATTACACGTTAAAGAACACAGGGCTGAGACAAACCCTACTTTTAGACACCTGTGAGGTCAGGAACACATGTTTCATTGGCATGCATGCGAGGCTGAAGCCCAGCAAGGAAGTCCCAATAAGAACCTTTCTAAAATAGTTAAAATAATATACTTTTGAATGATGCTACAGGATGTGCCAACAAATGAGCCGTGTATGGAAATGGAACTTAAAAAAGCTAACGCAAGCTCCGAAATCTAACAAATTCCAGACTGTGACAGGCACAGACCAAGGGTTAATTTCGGAGTTATCTTACCCATTAAGAATTTGCAAAAAATGTTAAACTTCTAAAAAAAAAAGTACACCGTGATATTCTTCTTTACGGCTCTGCAAATAGGGACTCCCTGGAAGAGTATTCATGCGAACCAACACATAGGGTCAGGTCCAAAAATGTAGGAATGAAAAGGGAGCAAGATCTGAACTAAGGTCAGGGGGGAACCCCATGTAGGATTCCTACACACACTCTGACCAGGATCCAGAACATACTCGCTCCTTCAAAATGTAACCCTCTGGACTGATGGCTTTGCATAGAACAAGGTCTAGTTTCACAAATCCACACAAGCCAGGCGGGTCAAGGCAACACCAAACTTGTGCAGAGTCTTGGAAACAAATTAAGAGCGCCAGACCTACTCAATCTGCCTCTATTCCGATCTGTTACCCCCTCGGACCCTGTGTAGTCCCCAACCTTGTCTCTGCTTTGTCTGTGCCACTGCCCGTTTGTGTCTATTTAAGTTATTTTCTAGCATGGCCATGGTTTTTGCCACCGCTGCTAATAGGCGATTGCCCCATTTTGGTGAATCCATGTCCTTACTTCAATGTACCCGCACCTTTCCTCCAGTATAAATTATTCCTGATCCTATGCAATTCTAGCCAGTCCTTGGGCTTTCTATTCTTTCTTCATTCTTTTAGAGATAGGATCTCTAGAAATCAGCACAAAGCTGGAATGTAGCCTCTAGAACAGGGCACAAGACACCAGGTGAAGCCCACAGAACAGGGCAAATCCCTCCAGATTGGGCCCACAGAACTGGCAAAACCCTCAGATGAGGCCTCCAGAACTGAGAAAAACAGTCCAGATATAAAGCCCAAAGAAAGCTCAAGAAAGGCACCCAATAGAACAGAACCGGGTAGAAGACTCCAGACACGTTGCTACAGGACTGGGTACAATACTCCCGATATGAAGCCAAGAGAATTTGGTACAGGAGCCCAGATGTGACGAGCAGACCTGAACACAATACTCCAGGAAGAGCTCTAAAATTAGGTAAGTCCTCCAAAAGTAACCCCCAGAGTTAGACACAAATCTACAGGGCATCCTACAAAATGTCACACAGCACTCTAGATTCAGACACAATATTCCAAATATGACCGTTCAGAACTTGACAACACTCTAGATCTGTCCTCAATGTTCCAGTTGTACCTTTCATAACCTGAAGTAATACTGTATACGTGTAATGCCGACCAGGGCCTAAATCCCAAGGTGCAGTCTCACCAGTGGTATTCGACATTATGTAACTTCAAATGATACATAGTTCCAACTCCAGAACCACAAAGTGCCACTGTGCTAATATCAGCCGACTTTAAAAACAAAAGGACAGTGTCATTTCGCCCCTTTGAGAAACCGTTCAGACAGGTTAAGCATTTCTATATTAAATGAACACAAAATTCATAAACATACCCTGGCAAAACAAATCTTGATATAGTCCTCCATGTTAAATGCATGTCAATACAGGCGTAGAGAATGGGTCAAAGAGGACTCCCCGTCACTCTTGTGATGTGGTTGAAGTTTTTACCTGAATTCCAGATAGCACCACATGGCACCCACATCAAACCCTGCAGCGTCCTGCTAGCCACCTCCTCTGTTATTCATCTCACAGATGCCTATTTATTGCCATGGAAGGATGAAAAGCCGAGCCAGAGCTGGAAATTGAAGCCAAGACACACAGGACGTGCACAGATCTCTTCAGCTAAAGCTCAGCTCACTGAGTTGTCATTCAGCCCATCCTCCCTTACTTTGGTTTTGAAAAACAAGCTCTAAAACTTAAAATCTAGAGCAGATTCGGGTAAACTCTACTGTGTTGCAACCAACTGGAGGAAGCCAATATGTAACACACAATACTTGCTTGACTTACAGAGACAGACGGACACATGAAGTAAAGTACAAGAAATGTAAATTAGGACCACGCCCACAGTGTATACATTTTCGAAGTTGCAGATTAGTCCAGAAATGCTCTTGTCACACTTCTGAGTGTCAACCTTGCAACTGACTGGACCTGGTTCAAGGTGTTCACTCAATCAATATAGTAATTAATTACAGGAGGCATGTAGGAAGGGGTAGTCAGTCACGTTATATTTTGCAAGATGGATTTATTCTGGACAGATGTTTCCATTACCAAGGCCTTGCAGAGCCACAGGGGTCCAGAAAGTTTTCACTGTGCTTTCAAAGACGGACACTGACCAGAGCCTGCTGGCTTGCGACATATAACGTAAGGAATAGGTTCATGGGTCTCTTGCTATTTCCAATAGGAGGGGTTTAATAATTAACAGTTAATGGTTGTCAGTCAGCTTTCCATATACCATACATGCACAGCTTCCGACATATTCATACAAATATATGTGAATAACCAAAGCTCTTATCCCCACAAAATCCTAGGCACGGACGAGACCCTTTCTAGGCCCTGCTCTTTGCACACCGGCCCCGCTGACTCCAGCCACATCCACACAAGACGACTACTATCATGGAGTATGGCATGGAATTATGATTTTAAATAAGTCTGCTGGGTCTTTTCAGCACCGGCCGTGGCCCACACTGAACTTAAACTTGACAGGGGAATGAACAAAATCCAAGAACAATCAAGAAGGTGAGGAGGGTCACCCCAAGTATACCCTGAAACAGCCACAAGAACAGCAGAGGATTCAGTCTGCCTCCTTCAATAAGGTGGAAACATTATGAAATGGACACACTGTACATTATATCCAATAACTTTCAAACTTTGATCTTGAAGTTGGGTAACTTCACATTTCAGACACTGCTGATTTTATCAACAGAATTATACTTTGCTGGAGAGCACTTCCTCTGAAAGAGCTGTTGGCAGTGCTTTCCACAGCTAACTTACTCTCAAATAAGTTCCCCCACAGAAGAGAAACTATTTGGATGAATCAGAACTTAAGGCTTAAGTCTGCAAAAATGTGCCAGGAGGCCAAGTAACTGTCAAACGCTGTCTTATGCATATACTCAGTGACAAAACATTATACAAGATTATTGGGGGAAATCATCTTGTGCCGTTTTTCCAGCATAAGTAGTATGTTTACTGGATTTCACCGCGATTCAGTCACACCCCCAAAGTCAAACACATTTCAAATGTATGCAGGAGATTATGTTGCTAACTTTGCCATTGGATTCATTTAGTTAAAACAAATGTTGCTAATTGGTGAAAGGAATGACAGGGATTCTACTGAAATACAGATACAGTTGCTATGTATGGATAGGTGTTAATGCAGAGCTATCAAGAGTCTTACTTACAAGTCACAGAGTGCCAGCTGATGGTCAAGGAAGGTCAACTTAAGTTCCCACCCTAACCCATGTGATCAACTACAACTCAGCCGCTGCCTGTCAAATCTGTGCCCAGAAGAATGTGTGTTTGGAATATTGCACGCTCAAATATAGACATCCTTCAGCAAGGCTGTATTGGGGTGTACCAGCAAACACCGGGTGGCTGAGAGAGTTCCTGTATAGCGCACACTGGGAAGTGAATCGCCTCTGAACGCTATGCGGCATTAAGGTTGAGGATCTGGTGCTCGCAAAAGGTCCTACATTAAGAGCACAGGGATCCAAAGTTTTACATATCTGCCCACCGATGCCCGCTGCGTACAGCGCCTGCTACTTACACAGTCTGCCAAAGCCAGCTTTTCACAAAGTCTGCCAATGGGTATAAGGCTACGGAGGAGGGCTTTAGGGAGGTTACTACAGAGACCAAGTCATAGGGATGACTGTTTTTGTGGCACTGTTGTTGGAAATATGGAAAAGCTAAAAAACTATCAAATAGTTGTGAGGGATGTCAGTGAGTGAAAGCCTCCCTACCTAATTAAACTCCCACCCACCAACTGTCGTAACACCAGATATTAGATGGAGGTGGTAGCACATGCCCAACAAAACCGGCCCATGTGTTCCCTGACCTGCTTTTCTGTAAATAGGATACAATTCCAGTGCATTGTATAAGTGTCATTTTACTCTCTTTGTACCACCCTTCGTCTATGGCCCCACATGCTGATGCTAACCTCGCCTGGATAATGTCCTTCAACGGAATCAATACAAATACAACAACGAAAGTAGTCTTCGGCCACCATCGCCAGTGTCTAGCAATCATGCTAGACATTCTGTCAGTATTTGAATGTAGTCACCCTAATGCCTGACCCATGAGCACAGGACATGGGCAGTAGGCAAGAAACTGTGGCACCTTCTGAGAATAGATTTCCACCACTACCACCGTGTCGTGTTTTTTTCCAATCAAATTCTGATACTTATTTTTTTTTTTTACTTATTTTTATTAAATACTGCGTTCAAGTACATCAAGTATAAGTACTCACAGGTACATTTACAGAAGGTATGGTCAGAATATCACTGATATTGTTAAGAACACATCCAGTGAGCATACACAGGCTCATTACTCGTAAGAACGAGTTGCTCGTACATTTATCAGCAGTACAGTAATATCTATGGAATCGTTATTTTCAATTAAACCAACATCCTAATTAACGATAATAACAAAAATCACAACCAAGAATGCGAATTCTATTCCTTGAACCCACCCCCCTATCCCTATCCCCCCTCCCCCCGTGGCAGCTACAGACAGGTGGCACAGTACCTCCAATCTAGGTAAGAAACAAGCATTACACTCACATCTTATTCAAAGGTTATGGAATCGTGGTGTGAGAGGATGCGTGTGAGAGTGTTATAACTGGAGGCGTTGAAGCGGGCCCAGTGCTCGGTGAGCTATGTGTGCTTACTGTCTCGCCCTCATACTCTGTTGTGGACACTTCAGTCAACATTTGCCCCCATTCAAGGAGATCAACTTCCGCATTCTCATCAGTCCGTACTGCTTTGAGGCAACATTCCTCTGCTACTCCCCACTCCCGCAAGTCATCTCTCCATTTCTTTCACACCGGTGAACCGGGATGTATCCAGTGGATTGCTATCCTTCGTTTTGCAAGTACCAGCCCTAGGGGCGCAAACTTATGGCGCATCTTAGCCCCTTTCTTAGGCGTCGGAAGCACTCCCAGAATACAGTGCTTTATAGACGTATCGATACACACCGCCGTGGCCATGCCCAGAGATAACACCACCCGTTGCCAGTACAACTGCAGGCGTGGACAATTCCAGACCATATGTAAAAACGTGGCGGGATCTGTGCCACAGCGTGGACATGCATAAGACCACCCAGGTGTGATCCGTGCTCGCTGTTGGGGAGTAAGATACGTGCGGTGCAGATAGTAGAACTGGATTAGTTTAAACCGTGCATTGCTAGTGGCTTCAGCCACTTGTGCCAGTGCTCTCTTCCATTCACCATCCGTCAACGGGACCGGCAGATCCTCATCCCACCTCGCCCTGATTTTGTCTAAGTTCGCCCCCCTGTCTGTCTTCAGTGTCGTGTAGATTCGGGAGATGAGCCCCCGACTAGAACCAGGGTCCAGCAATGTAACCAGTGTGCTGCACTCACCAGGTTCATCAGGGAACGTTGTCCACATTTGACGCACGGTACTCGATATTTTGGCGTACGGCAAAAATTGCCCCGGGGATACCTGGAACCAGTCCTGTGCTTCCTGAAACGTCATAAAGGTACCATTTTGATATAGATCCCCCGCCGTCTCACATCCCCCTTCATACCACATCGAGAGATCCATAACGCTCTGGATATTCTGAAAGCCCTTTAACCAGCGTATGGGTAATGCACAAGCATATGGGGCCCTTCTAACCACCAAAGTCACTGCCTGCTCCCAGACTTCCGTAACCCTACGGATTGTATGTGGGCACGTTTTAGGGACTCTAGAGCCCATCATAAGGAGTTGCTGCAATTGGATGCCATCTTTCCAGCTGCCCAGTAAGTCTGTCTCAACTGTACGCTCCCCCATACACCATTGAGCGGCGTATTGCAATAGACCAGCCATATAATATAGCCGTAGATCTGGCAGCACAAGCACGCCCTTGTCCATATCCAACTTCAACACATCCAGTTTGGCTTTGCTCCGTTTTCCAGCCCAGACCAGGGAGGTCAGGAGACTGTTTAGTGTGTCGAATGTTCACTTCAGAATTTTGCAGAATGAATTCTGGAGCACGTAAAGCTGAGGCAATAGTACCATTTTTGATACAGCTACCCTCCCCATAACCGACAGTGGTAACTTGTTCCAGAACGCTATTGATGTCCGCAGCCCATCGAGGACCCTCCCCATGTTCAGATCATACTGGGCCTCCGGATGGTGGGCAATCTGCAATCCCAGATACCGGAGGCGATCACATTTCCAGTCCATGCCAACCACTGGAAGATCTTGCACTGTACCCCGTGCCAGTGCAGCAAACGGGAACAGTATGGTTTTCTGGCAGTTAATACGGAGGCCCGAAGACATCCCAAAGGAATTCAATATTACCCAAGCCGCAGGGAGCGCCTCCTCTGGCTCTCGCAGATAGAGGAGAGCATCGTCGGCATACAGAGACCGCGTGGGTACGACCGTCCACCTCTATACCCCATAGAGCCATATCCCTACGCAATTTGATCACCAAAGGCTCCATGGCCAGGGCGAATAGTAACGGAGACAATGGGCACCCCTGCCGTGCGCCTCTGCCAATATCAATGGTTTCCGACACATGTCTCCCGGTCCACACCCTAGCCATCGGCTTATGATACAGCAGCTTGACCCATGCTATGTAGTCACTTCCAAACCCATTCTCCGCAGCACCTCCCAGAGGTAATCCCACCGAAGGGTATTGAAAACTTTTTCAATATCTAGCGCGACTACTGCCGCCCTGATATCTGTATCCGCCGCCGAGTGGAGAACATGTGATTATCTACGCAGATTCATATGCGTCCCCCTCCCGGGCATGAACCCACATTGGTCCTCATGCACCAAGGAGTTCACCACCCTTCGCAGTCTAAGAGCCAGGACCTTGGCCAATAGTTTAGCGTCCACTCCCAACATAGATAAAGGCCGATATGCCGAGGGGTCTTCGGGGTCTCTGTCGGGTTTGGGGAGCATAACAATTTGTGCCTCGCGCATAGAGCGGGGTAGGACTCCGGTCTGTTTAGCCTCCCGCAACGCCTCCAGTAAGCGTGGAAGAATCACAGCAGCATACGCCTGATAAAATTCAACGGGAAGACCATCGGGGCCAGGCGCTTTACATCTGGCCATTCCACTCAAGGCTGCCCGAAGGTCCACGAGTTGCAAACCCTGCCTCCAACTCCTTCCTTTGGGCATCTGAGAGCCGCTGTAGCGGAACCCCACCCCGAAGGAAATCACATCCGTCTGTAGCATCTACGCCTGTACTCCCGCAGTATGTGTCCATCAGGTGGCTAGTGAAAACCTTGTTTACTCCGATCTGTGTGTTCACGGAACCTCCCCCGGGACGACGTAATGTAAGAATCAGTAGGAGGGGGGGGGGGGCGTTCACGCTTTAATAACCACGCTAGCAATCTACCCGACCTATCCCCTTCCTTATGCAGTAGTTGCCGATATTCTCTGCGGGTCAGACAATCTAATCTATCCCAAGTCTCCCTCGCTGCGCCTGCAATAGGGCATCTGAAGGCTGCTCCACCGTGCACCCCTCATGTTATCTGGCCAGCGCCTCTTCTGCCCCTCAAATTCTGATACTTATGGTTACTCGCAACAGGTAATGGACAAGCTGAGATCTTGAAGCCAGCACAGTGCGGCTCGGTATCTGGCTTTCAGGCCGACAAGATTGTCACGGTCTAATCAATGCAATCTTTCACAAACCATTTGATTTTCATTTAGTCAGAAGTACTAAAACTGGCACAATTCAGCGAAAAGCCAGACCATTGTTAAAACAGATCTTCACCTCCCCAAAAAAGCAGTCTACCCAAAATCTGCTCTATACAGGAGCCTGCCTATAAAAAATATTTTTTTTTTAAATCTAAGTAAACAGTACATTGGAGAATCCACAAAAGCCCAGAATCAAAAAGGTAGCCTTTTTTAACCGTAGAGTTTACTATTGTTAAAAGATCTTACTCTGTATGTACCCGTGCAAAATCGGAAAGAAGATGCTGGAACTTTTTGCTCCTTCCCAGCCATGACCCCTGGTTTTTTTTCTTTAAAAAAAAAAAAGAAATCCCTTTTCCACTTAGAAAAAAAAAGTTCCTCCCCTCTGACTGTGCACAGTGTTCTTCCAAACCTCTGAAGGGAACTTTGGCAAGCTTGAGCCGGGCCTGATGTTGCTGCATTTGGTTTCAATCAAGGCTTTTTTCTCTAACAAGTCGGGATTCCTGCGCCCAAGGAGGGGGCGATGTTTTAGGCCCCAAGTCAGTATAAATCTATGGCAAATCTGCGATGGTAGGAAAAATGCAAAATTTACAAAGTACATGACTGTCAGCATGCTGTCCAGAAGGAGATAATACACAGTGCCCTAGATTTGAGGGAGAATTTATTTTGTTTAAGAATTATACGTGCTGGATATTGAAAAAACATTAGGCCTGTGACAAACATGGGCTCCACATCTTTAAGTCATGGTAAAGGGTACCTTTATTGGAAACTCGGCTATAAAACACTAGCACTTTAACGATCCCTTTATTAACACTGCTTCATTAATAAAGCATAGGCTGCAGAACTCCCAACAGGCCAATACACAAACCTTTGCAGCCATTATTGCAACTCTTGCAAAGCATGCGTTTTGCACCCGTGTCATTTTGCACCTCCAAAAAGGAGCCGTGCTATATAAAACCATAGTCAGAAGACCCTCGTGCTTTTGACCCATCGCCTCTTAATCGGTGATGACAGGGCCACTGGGTCCTTGGGCAACAAGCTAAGAGTTTGAGTTGAATTAATTCACCCAGAGAGGAGAGAGAAAAAACAAGGTCATAGGGTGTAAAATAATCAAATTTGCTGTTGCAACCTTAGCTTCCTTAGTGGTGTACACAAGTTTTTCAACAGCACGAAGCAATTCCTCCCAGGGCCAAGATGAAGAGGATTGTGGCTTAGGATCAAGGGCGTAGCTTCAGGGGGGTGTTTGGGCTGTTACACCCGCCTAGTAAATGTATTATTTAGTTAATAGTTGGGCACAGGAGCTTTCAGTCGTGTATGGCAAGATATGTGTCGGATTTCACTTGAGATTTTTAAATATTCAGACGAAAACACACATACATTTTTATTTTGAAGGACTTAAAACATGGCTATTTTACTGTGTATTAAGTACCCATCACAATCCGCACTCCTTTCCCTTTCCATTTGCCCTTAATTAAGTCCCCCCTCAAGCGCTGCCCCACCCCCCTAGCCTTACTGACCACGCTACGCCCCTGCTTATTATAGTGGTTTTGCCCTGGACTACTGATCATAGTAGATGCAACACCTGGAACTGCTGCTATGTGAAGTAGTTGTCAAAAGTTCAAGCCGTTTTAGGTTAGTTTCTAACACGGCCCCGCACCAGTCAAGTCACAAAAACACTGGACCACGTCAGTAGTGATCAAAAGCTATCGCCCCATCGGGCCCTGGCGTTGTCACAGCCGCGAGGCCAGCCCGCACACTTCAAACTACCCTCCCAAACCAGCGGAGTACTGGTCCAAGTGCACCAAAGGAAAACCTCCGCTGGATGAGCCGCTGAAATTAGTTGAGTCCCTCACAAAGCGCCAAGATATACAAGTAAACTGAATAGTCGCTGCGCTATGTAAGTACCCAGTAACGTAGCGTTATAAAACCTTGCAACTGTCACCAGTGCATAGCAGCTCTTTAAATGTTCTTTGGATATACAGTGTGCAGTTTTGGAATGTGTATGCTTCGCCTGTCAATGACAAAAGCAAATATATGCACGAGCCTTTCTTTCTCGCTGCGCGGCGGACGCCGGCACTAAATGCCATGTCACGCACCCATCGCTGCAGCCCGGGTCACGGACTGCAGCGGATGACATTTCAATCGAAATTGCTCTACAATCCCAGCCGTGCTTCGTGGCCTACAACCATCCCAGACTGGCACGGCATCCCTGCAATTCAGGACGAGCTCGGCGCCACCCAGAGCATAACATGCTGGTCGCCTCTGCCTCCCCCCAGCCGAACTGAGAAGGAAAAGGTCAATACTGCTGGGGTCGCAGCCACAAACAAGGCATCATGCTAAAATGCAAGCCCCTTTAATAGGCCCTGCAGGGGACGCTCTCCTCCTGTAAGGTGGGGAGGGCAGCCGATGCAATTTCCTGCGTAAAAAGGCACCAAAACCTGCCGTGTGCAGCTTGAAAAACCCATGCCATGTTCCCTCACAAGCGCACAAAGCAGTCAGTCAACGGGGGGCGGAAGGGGCGGGCGGGATTCTTGGACGAAAAGCCCTAATCCTAAAACGCAGCATTCCCTGAATAAGGATTCAAGGTGGCGAGGGTGGCAGCTCCAGTATTCCTGGGGCCTGGCATGCTTCCTCTGGAACGCACCGAGGCAGAGGAGGGCGGGAGGGCGGGGCGCCTGGCCTATTCCAGGGACCCAGATAGCGGGAGACATCTGATGTTAATGATTTGCTCAGCGAGGGCTGGGGAAGCGCCACTGTCAGGCAGAAACAAAGAGGCCTTTGTGCCAACGGGCCACCAACAATCAAGGTAAAGGGCCCCCTAGAAAGGTGCGAGGGGCTTCTCGGTGGAGGCTGGGAGCAGCCATTTCTGATGGTGAGGGGCGGCTTTGTTGATGGCCGCGCAGCTCCGCGATCAGGCGGTGCAGCTGCTCATTTCGCAGCTACGGACACAGATGTGGGCATCAGCTCTGCCAGGGGAAGGCATATGCCACCAGTCTCTAGATGCACCCAGCCATAAACACACAGCAAGCAGTTGCTAGGAGACAACCTTGATCAGTGTGATGGATCCGTGAAAAGGAGGGGACACGTCTCAAGAAGCAATAGGCCCGTCACTTAAGCCCGAGGAATAAAAAGGTGCCAGCTGTCAGCGAACGAGTGGCATGGGCGGTTCTCGAAGAACAGGGTACCCCTCTCGCAAGGAATACGGAGGCTATCCGCCTGGAATTCGGGGTCCGCCTATGAGGAAACGAGGAGGTACATGTCGTAGGGTAATAAGATGGCACACATTTAAGGGAATCGGATGGCACACGTCACAGGGTAAAAGAGGCTACATCTCACACAAAAACGCATCTCTCTGAAAATAAGGGAAGAAATAAACTTCCCAGGAACTAAAGAGGCCCGAATCTCAAACGAAATGTGAAGGCGAATAAACCAGTCTACGCAGGAGCGAATAGCCCAAGGAATACAGGGGTGCATAATTCGGGGGACGTATGTCTCTAGAGAAAGGGAGGCACAATTCTTGGGGAAACACGGAGGATCTCATGGAACGTGAGGGTCACTGGAGTTGAGGGGCGCATCTGTCAGGGGACCAGAAGGGGTTGCACCTTACGGAACAGGAGGGAATCATGGAACAAAAGGAGGGCATGGGTGCATCCCAGAGAAGCAGGGGGAACTGTTCTCTGAAAACGGGCATACGTGTCAAACACGAGACTGGTACTTAAATCTGAGGGAAAACGAGGAACAAATCTCAGGGTGCAAGGTAGGGGTGTCCCATCTTGGGACTGGAGGCTTCAAATATCGGAGAAGCAGGCAGTCAAATCTTAGGACCAAGGAGGGGTATACATCCCTTGGACGAATGGGTAATCTATTTCAGGGATAAGTTAACACAAATGGACTAGAACACATCATCACAAGGCGATCCGGACCCGCGACTGAAACGGGGGGAATCGCAAACTGAAGCCAGCTCCCTAAGCCAGCACTGCCAGCAGCACTAATTTACGACCGTGCTACACACATGCTGAAAACAGAACATAGCCTAGGGAGTAAGGACCCATCTGAAGAAATAAGGCACCCATGACAGGGAAAAGTGGACACACCAAAAATCATCAGGGAATAAGGGGGCAAATCTCAGGGAATAGCGGGGTATTTCACAAAGATTACGCACACATATCTCAAGTAAAAGGGGCGACAGCGCGATCTTCAAACATAACGGGAACATAAAAGGAATAAATGCGCACATCTCAGTGAACGTCTCTCAGGCTTCAAGGAGGCACCTTTCAGGGACCAGTGGTATATTTCAAGAAGTGTGGGGCAACTCTCGAGTAACAGAGACGCACTCGATCTTAAGGGGCCACATTTTACCAACCAGGCACGGGTGCAGAGGACAAGCAGTCCGGGAAGAGGGCGCGCTGTGGTGGGAATGAATATTCAGCCGGCAGTGATTTAAAAAGAGAATGGGGGCTCACTCACCTTCAATAGCCGAGCTCAGAAGAACGACGCCGTGCAGGAGCCCCAGGCCCAGCAGCAGTGACAGGGCGGGAGGGACCATGTCTGGGTTGGGGGCGAGGGGGTCGGCCCCCTCTTCTCTCTCACCCTCTCCCCTGCGGTCCAGCAACGGGTACACAAAATCCAATCCTGTGAGCCCGTGAGGGTTGACGCAGCCAACTGAGGAACCGAATACCTCAAGCTTCAGTGGGGGGTTAACAAAAGCCCCCAAGAAATAAATATTTCGGAGGGTAGATGCATTCGAAGAGCCTCCGTCTCTTCACGACTGCCGCTTGGGGAAGGTAGTCGATCCTAGCTGGAGGTGTCTCTCGGTCACGGGGATTGAGTCCACTTCACTCCCCCCACCAGTTCCAGCTGCAGCCTCGGGAGCGGGCGCCCGGCAGACTGAGGAGGGGGAGGGCGCAGGGGGCGTGGAGAGACGTCACCCTGGAGGGGAGAGGGCCGCAGTGCGCATGCGCCAGCGAGGGCCTGGCGCCGCGGAGGTAGGGAGGAGGAGACCCTGGAGCTTAGGAGGGGGCTTTGCGTGGGATCCTCTTAGGCGACGGGTGTTACGGAGACCTACTTCCCCTAAGAAAAGGTGCCATTGGGCGGCTACGAGGGGTGCATGGACATGGGGCACGCAGAGAAGACACTGGGGCCATTGAATGTGGGGTTCGGGGCAATGCAAAAGAAAGAAGGTCAGGGAAGAGGTTCTTGCACAAGGCCGACGAGTAACCCACGTGGGTACTGCACCCCTAGAAACAAAGAGGCGCGAGAGGACACTAACAGCTAGGCGCGGCGGGTCATCACAGAGGTGCAGAGAGGATGGAACGGGGGAAGAGGGCAGTGGAATGGGGCGCGGGTATGTGGGATGGGCAGTGCGTGAAATGGAAGTGAAAGCACCCGCTGTTATTGAGCACCCATTTCCTACTGAGAAGTGCCGGTATTCTGCTATTAAAAGTATTGCAGCAGTCAGGGAAAAAACCGTGGGTGGGGTCTCAAAGGGGTGTGGATTAAAAACACACCAGCTTAAAATCTGTGCCCGACTGGTATTTTGCTACTTCTGTCATTGCAACCTGATATATAATACACAAAGTAGCATTGCACGTACAAGAAGCCAGGACTATTGTCTTTATCAATGGTTGTTGGTTGCATGAGACAAATAAGCAACAACTACGGCTTCGTATATATAATGTTAAAAATGCTTCAGTTCTGAAATGGTGAGACTGTGAACTAAATATAACGAGTCTCTTTGAAGTTACAATAGAGGCAGTGAAGGGTGGCATTGCTGCATGGTCAAGATGTTTTTTTCACCCTGAGAGTGAGGGCAAAAATGGAGAGCCCGATAGGGACCCGTCCCACCTGCTCTTTAGAACTGCCGGTGCTGAGGACAGGCAGGACCCGGCCCACTTAAAGCCCTGGCAGCAGTACTAAGAAGCAGAGGCGCAACTAGAGCCAAATTTCTGCGGGCGGGGGGGCTAAGTCAAATTTCGGGGGGGGCATGTCAAATTTCGGGGGGGGGGGGCTAAGTCTTCCAGCAATAAACAGAGTGGCGATGCAGGGGCTCTAAGAAGGGGTGAAAACACAACAAAGCCTCGTATCAAGTAAATGGTCTTATAAAGACTTGTGAAGCACTCGGGTGCGACTGCAATAAGACTGTCGCCAGCCCGGGAAGCTGTCTCAGCCCCGGCTGACACACAACAGGAAGGGGGGTGTGAAGCCCTTTGAGCCCAATGGGCGTTGTGCGCCTGCTAAGAAGCACAGGTAGTACAAAGAAGTGCAGGTAGGGTGACCACCTAGCATGGAGGCACATTCAGGACAGGATTGTCAAAAATTCAGGACAAAGGGTCAAAATTCAGAACAAAAGGTCAATTTTACAGACACATCCGCGGTGCCGCCATACCCCACTACTTTTATTTATTATTTTTGTATTGCACTTGTTTACAGTTTTTATGAACTGTGCTATATGAGGTTGCCTCTAGGTATTCTACATTCAGATGGTGCACTATGTCCTTGTTCAAAAGTAAATTGATGCCCTTAAGCATGGTGTCAAGGGCATCACCCCTCCCCAAATCAACCCAATCTCTCTTGAAGTGAAAGCAACAGCATCATTTTGATTATGTTTCTAAACATTTCCATACCCATGGCCAGGGCTCGAGTCGGGGTACCACGCGGGTGGACGGCGTCCCCCCACTTATTTTACCGGGTGGACGCCATCCCCCCTGCCCAAAAGCTGGCTGCATTGAGGGCTTCACGAGGAAATCAAAAAATCCCAGCACACCACCAAATAAAGCAAGAGAGGAAACGGCGCGCGCTCACAAGGGGCCTGGGGTTGGAATAGGAAGGAAGTGTGATGATAACGCCGAGGTTTGCTGCTGGCAGCCTGCCCCCATCACCTTTCGTGACGTCACTTCCTGTCGTGACATCACTTCCGGTGACACCACCTAACTTGGAGCGTCCCCCCACTTCTTTTTTTAGGACTTGTGCCCTGCCCATGGCAACAGTTTCGGAAACATTAAGGTGAGTGACTTTTTCATGTTCTGCTCACCTCACCCTCCACTAGACGTCAAACATGAAAAAATGAATGATGCAAAGCAGATGGCATGGGTGACAGGCTCACACCTAATGCCCGGATGTGTGGTACCCACAACTTGTCTGTACTCTCACAGCACCAAGAAAACCGGACTGATGCATTAGAGTGTGCATCAGGGACTCTAAATTTATCTCAGAACTGGGAGCCCGGTCACCAGATAGAGAATTAAAGAGCAGGAGGAGTCAAGATCAGATGGGAGATCCATAGTAACTGATTCAAAGGATCATTGCTAAGAACTGGACGATAAGGGAAAGAAGAACAAGACAGAACAATTGCTGAAATCAGAAGGTGCCTCCATGAGTATCGGAAAGTGTTGCCTACATGGAGAGTAATCTCAGCAGAGCGACCAGAAACCGAAGACGCACTGTCAAATGGTAGAATAAGCAGCGCCTACCACCCTGGCGAACTCTGCCTGTGCGATGGTCCATTGGTGGTGCTTCTAGAGGGCAGACAGGGGTGGGACCCCTTGGAAAATTGGGCCCTGAGCAATTGTCCACTCTGTCCATGTCTTGAAATGGCTCTGCAGTTGAGCCAACCCTCAACCAATGGTCTGGCTCATCCTAAGTTCCAAGAATATGAGAATCTTCAGAATATTTGGGATGCAAATTACACAATAAACAAAATATAAGAACATGATGAAGACTTTAAAATCTAGAAAGTGTTTCTTTAATACATGGCAGTGTTTCAGTTTAGTATATAAGATCACAACATTTCATTGATATTTATTTGAAGTGAAAGTTTCTAAATATGAACTTTAAAAACATTTATTAACCCTCCCTTCTGACAAAGCCATGAGTGAACAAAGTGAGCCAGTTGTCTGTTGTCCCTTATGTCATGGACAATAATATATTTATGATTGGTGCAAGTGTTGTTAACATGGAAATTGATGCATTCATCAATGAAAATGAAATCTTTTCCTTATTAACAGAATTGTCCGTTGTGAACTCCACGTCAACCTCAACTCGCAAATATGTAGTCAAGCATGCCCTGAGACCAAGGCCCGGGATTGCTGATTTATAGGTCACGGGTGGGAGGATGTGGAGCTGGTAGGAAAACGTTCGGGCAGGAAACTCTTGATCAGTGCCACAGATAGGTGCAGCGACATTACAAGGGTTAAGGGAGATTGCCCCAATAAAACACTCATGGCTAGAGGTGGTACGCGTGCTCTCAAAACATCATAAAAAGTCAGATGCCACTTGAGTTAGGAACACATAGCCAATCAGGATCGAGCACACACAGTGATCACCCGCTCCTCATGCCAGACATCTGGACACGTTATCCACTGGCCACATTGTATCCACGCAAGGTCAATACCCACCTATGGTAACCATTAGACAATTCATTTACGACTCCAGCAACCAACATTCCTCACCATATATGGTACGCCGGAAACTTTTGTAACCCATCATGTTTTGTATAAAAGAAGGACACACACTGATTGTAAATTAAGGCAGTCCTCAGACCTTGTGCCTGTAAGTGTTCTTCCGGCCGTAATGTTTAATTAAACAAACTGTTCCTGTTTTGACAAATGCCTTTAGTCTTCTGTTACTTAAGGGAATTTGAATTCAAGTAACAACGTTACAGACCATTAAAGCATGTCAAAATGCGTTTTTGTATAGAATCCATCTTGAACTGAATTACTTGAAAGTGCACTCAAATGCAGTAAGTTGATTTGACTTAAATCACTCAATTTAGTCATGTGGGTGAGCTTGGATTTGAATCCAGGTTTCCTGGTCACACATAGGGGCATATTTATTATTGTGTTGCGCCTCCCTTGCGCCAACAAGGAGAAATATGTTTATTTTCCCAAGCTTTTTCCTCTTTCTATGTATGCTGCATTCTGCAGCACATGCAGAAAGAGGAAAATGCCTCTCAGGATTATTTTTGTGCAGGAAGTTGTTCCTTCCTGCACAAAAAGAATCCCGCTACAACGCAGGCACTCTTGCACCATAGTGCAAGGGTGCCAGCATTGGCGGTAGGCAGTGAAAAGTGCACCAGCGCATGAAAAGGACAGGATTGCGCCGTATGATGTTAAATATGGCACATTCCTGCTTTTTCACGCAGCGCAGCAAGGTGGCTTGCTGCATTGCGCTGCGTGAAACTATGATAAATGTGCCCCATAGTGCATTTAAGCAGCTGACTAGATCTCAATCTCCTTTAGCACCAGAGGACAGTGACTTTGTACAATTCTGTCAGATGAATAGAAGACAGATCAAGGTTCATTTGACACAATATCTATTAATAACAAAAAAGGTGCATAGTGAAGGTGAGGGACCACGGGGAAACCATATACTAACATCAATGGCTTTCTCAGATTTTGCATAACCAGTCAACGCAGCAGTCGAAGTGAATTAAAAAAGAAGGTATGGTTTCTGTGATCCTGAGTGCAATTGGGATGGGGTCAGTGAGCGTGGAGGTGGCATCATAGGTGTAGCTAAAAAGAGCTACATATTCAGTGACTATTTTATTGATCTTTACCATCAGATAACTGCATATAAAATAATTTACACCTTAAAAGAAAAATAAATGCAAGTTAAACTAATAAATTGGACATACACTATTTTATATTATGAAACCTCTGTTGATTAATGTGATCACTGCAGATGTATGTGTGGGCAACCAGAGGCACATGGAATTGAATCTTGTTTAGCTAGCAGGGCATAATGACTTGTGTATTTTTGGTGCTACTACGTCCCTGCCCCTCACCAAAAGCACTGTGAGTGTATAAGTCACTACTTTAAATTTGCATTACACACAGTACAAGATTGGCTGCCACAAAATGCAGAAATAAATTTAGGTTAAAGACAAAAAAGTGATTTCAAAGTGTACATTTTAGTAATATGCAGATTGCATTAAGTGCAAACAGTTTTACAAGTGTCCATTAAAAGCACACACTTTACAGCTCAGCGTGAAACACCCTAACAATACCTCTCCAAAAGAAGAAATCTTTCACTTCAGACAGCTTAAAGCGAATTCTATCAATTAACACCTATACCGGTATTCAAGCAGCCTTTACATGCGCAGATTAACCAGTTGGCCACATTTACATTTCTTTGAAGCAGCCTGGCACCCTGGCCGGCCCCTCCCTCTGGATCACTGCACAGGAGACCCCCTTCGTTCTGCTGCAGCTGAGCCATCTCAACTGTTGGAGTTAACATTTCTCCTTTAGCACAAAGGGTAAAATTACAGACAAATGCCGACCGTGGAAACTTCCTTCACAGACATAAAAGTAAATGCACGGACAGTCCGTGAAAATTACGGACGGTTGGTCACCCTAAGTGCAGGTACGTTCCCTTACATATTAAAGAAGTGAAGTACCTGCCCATCTAAAGCAATGGATAAGGAAATGCGCATAGGAGATTATGGAAGGGATATAAAGGCACATGTAATAATGGAGGATCGAAGTGGAAGATGGAAAAGCATGGGACTGTTGAAAGGGGATAGGGTTATGGAGATTGAATGAGGTGTTGGATGAAGATGGGGGATAACATGAGGCCTATGGGAAGGTGGTTGAGGAATTAAATGTTGGAGGGGCATGCGGGCAGCACAAGATGCCTGTGAGAAAGTGAAGAAGCTGTAATGGGTTTACCGAGGTATAAGGGATGTTGTGGGAGTTATGAAATGTTTGGGAGCATTGTAGGAACCAACAAGGGCATAGGAAATGTGTGAGCGATTGCATGGTACGCAAGGGTATGAGAGTCTAGGGCTCCACAGGTAAGATCACAGAACAAAACTCTCCTATGATGAAGGTCTTTCAAACTACCAAACTGGATTTCTGTCCTGGTCGTAGTGCGAAAGCCGTTCAGGCTGGACTGTTCCCATGAGGAGCAGGGTCAAGACTAATTTGCATTTTGCTGGATCTAAACTGGAGTGGCATGACGAGCAAAAGAACAATGGATTTAACCCACATCTCTTGACTGGGGGTGAATGTTTGATTTGTTCTGCATTTCGTCTATCATTTGAGTGTCTTTTGCTTTCATGCCATAAGTGTGCCGGGTATGCCCAGACGTGGCTCCCTGTGCCACTGGATTCAAGCTAGCCTGGCTGATGAGGGGTGGTACCCCGAAACCGGTCTCAGGATGTTTCTTTCTTGTCCAGGGAGGTCCTGGCTTGGCAGTTCGGGCTAGATTGTTCCCATGAGGAGCAGGGTCAAGACTGATTTGCATAAGGCTGGGTCTAAACTGGGATGGCATGGTGAGCAAAAGAACAATGGATTTAACCCAGATCTCTCGACTGGGGGTGAATGTTTGATTTGTTTCGCATTCCATCCATCATTTGTGTATCTATTTCTTTCAAGTGGAGTCTTGACACTTCTGCTACCACACCTCTGCTCTGCCTTTGATTCTTTATATTAAGTTATTGTGAAGTTTTATAGGCTGCTACATCAGAGGTTCTACAAAGGTAATTTATGTGGGCTCAGATCTCAAGTTAGGACATAGGGCATTCAGAGATCTAGGTTCTTGTACGCCCAGCGATCTTCCTCCATGTTTCATTTCAGAAAAGAGTTCTGATTGATGCATAGTGTGGCATCAGTTTCATCGGGTACAGAATTTTGAAGGTGTCATGGATGTGGTACTAAGACTAGAAGGCAAGGTAAATGGTAGTGTCTTGGGCTTATGGACTCCAGTCACTAGGATTTCGGTCTTTGGGACATTCATGCAAAGGTGTCTCTCCTCATCCAGAGAGAGATGAGGTCCAGGCACAAAATAATTTTTAGCGGGTTCTCTAGTTTATTTAGTTGAAAGTGAATTTGTGTTTCATCAACCTAGATTTGGAAGTTCAGCTGGCACTGCTTGATGAGCTGAGGCAAGGGGCATAGGTAGATGTTTGCCTAAGCAAATTCTTTGCTCCGAAAGGAGTGGAATTGAGACAGGTGGTTATGGGAGAGGTGTTTCAGTTCTGCGTAATCTTGAAGCTGTCTTGTTTCCTCCCTCTGTTTTGTTTTTGCTGATAAATGTAAGATTGGCTAAAAGTCAGCCAATATATATGGATCAACCGGTCTTTTTCAGGGGTTGGGTGATGATTCCAAGGTTCAGGGTGGCAAGGACTATATCAGAGAGAAGGGAGGCATTCATCAGGATAGTTGTGTCTGCTGCAGTTGGGGAGGAGACTTGGTTGGGGCATGCTGCAGAGCACAGTTCCATTAGCGACATGGACGCTTTTCTTTTGGCAGCCAAACTCAGGACATCAGTGGATCCATAGTGTGAAGGAGAATTTCAGCACAGGATGTAATCTGAGGAGAGTAAAGGGACACTAGCAAGCTAACAATGTATTAGCAGATTCTAGCAATCGTGACCTCCACTTTATGTGGTTTTCTCAATGTTGGGATGAGCAAGGACCACTTTATAGGGTCTCCTCATTGGTAACTTTTTATTAGATATTAAATTACTTTATGTTGCTACAGAGACTTGACAACGTAGGATACACATGTACAGTACTGCACTGTATTGCCTCACTGACCGATCCCTCATCATATCACTTCCTCTGTCCTCAGCGGCATTCCCCTCCACAGCCAGTGTCTCACATGGCTCTACCGTCTATCCTATTCAAAGTGTACATCACCTTTCTCATGACCTCAGAAATTTCAATTTCTTCACCCTCAACCATTACAACTAGCCAGGTGATCCAAAAATCATTCTAAAACTCATCAGATCTTGAATATTGTGTAATCAGAAGCCAAAAATCCAGAATAGCACCCCACTAAAACCATTTGACCCAGAAGACTCCCTTTCTCACTCACCAGATTTCTTATTTTTAAAATCTATTGATCCCTCTAATGAAAACATATTGATGTCCAAAGCCCTAGTCACACTTCAAAGAATTTTGGAATCAGTTCTCTCCCATCTAGGGAACATTTTGGAAAATTCAGACCAGATGTTGGACACTCAAATAGGAATGCTAAAATATCTAGTAGAAAAAAATAGGAGGAAACAACAACTAAAATTACTATCACCTGGAGAAAAAGAAGAAGAACAAGCAGAGGAAAATTTCCTCACATCAAAAGCCTCCTTACCCACAGTAGTAGACTCTATGTTAACGAAAGAAACTGCAACCCAAACAGGTCGGAGTAATCAAAAAGTAAAGAAGGAAACAAACATATATAAACAAACTTATTCTCTTAGAAAACTCTTTAAGGACCCAAACGAGACTAAAACTAAACTTCCGAGCACTGCATATTACCCAATCTTTAATAAACAAAAATCGAAAACCTCATCAAAAGTGATTACTACACTGGTGCCCAAACAAAAAGTAATAGAAAACTTATTAAATACGTCCGTAGTCTCCCCTGTCCTAGAAACAACAATAAAAAAGAGGAGATCAAACAAAAACAACCGGAAACGAGTAAAGAAAAGGGCAACAAGAAGGTTTGCTAAACAGAAGGTCCAAAAAAAACCAAGGTTCCTGGAAACTCCACCACTCGATTTTACGACCACAGAAAAAGAGGAAGGTAACGAAACTAAACCTTTTACGGAAGAAAGGGAACCAATTTCTTCATTTAAAAAGCAAAGGGCAAATTCCATTCTCCTTAACCCCATCACCCCAAGTTTTGTCTCAATAAAGACTGAAAGAGAAACGTGGGTACAAAAGGAAATGCAATCACAAGACCTATCGCCAGGGAAGACGTTTACTAAACCACAGAAGAACCTAGCATGCAGTGTGGAAATTACGGACCTATTTCCCTTGGGTGAAGATCCCTTAAATCGAGAAAGAATAACAAATCTAATCCAAAGGATACAACCATTACAATTACTAGCAAGAAATGAAATAAAATTAGTATCTTTTCCAGAAAGAACGAAAACCACGACAGCTGTCGTAGAATTTTGGTCTCCAATAATTCCGGGTATTATACTAAAAGAAAGCGAGACTCTACACAAATGTGGATTCGATGTGGCTCCAGTAAAAAGTACAAATGGAAAATCAGAAGAAATAGTTACAATTGCAAATCAGCACGTACACAAAAGTCAAAATGGTATCAATAATCCTGTAAATCTTTATAAAGAAAATATATCAGTCTCAATTACGAACGGTGTAAGGAGAAGCTGGACCAAAAATACTCCAAAGAAGGAAAATATAGCCACTGTAAATACATGGGCATGGATCGCAGAGAATCTTAACAGCAAAAAACAGGGACAGGAAAACAAGCGCCCTTTTTAGCAATTGTTTGACCATCTCTTCCTGGAACATTGCAGGAAAAACCCAGGAAAAACTGGCAATAATTACGCAAGATAGTCCAGGGATAGTGGTTTTACAAGAAACCTGGGCAACCACAACCTTTGACCACCTTGACTATTTTATATATGACATTCCAGCAGAACCGGTTGCCTATGGGCACGCAAAAGGAGGGATAGCAATTCTTCTATCTGAAGAATATTATTGGGATCAAGAAATCATCCCAATGAGCTTAAAGAATATTCAATGCATTAAGATCAAATTTGGGACTGGCCTGAGCGAAAGCTCGAACAAACTGCTCATTTTTAATGTCTATATTCCTCCGGGAGCTAAAATGGACGCATTAGCGTTAGACATTTTTGAGGGTCTCGAAAAGGTGGTAGAAGATCATGATTTCCCGTCAATTTTTCTAACAGGTGACTTTAACGGGCAAATATCTAACGACCTACTGGAAAAATGGGAGTCCGGAGAAAAGGAAGAAGCTCTGGCAATACCTATCCCACAATTTCCTATAGGAAACAAAGCTGATAAGAGAGGGAAAATTTTATTATCAACACTCCCGATCATGAATGGAGTAATATTAAATGGCAACACAGAGGGAGACATTCCGGCTTCCTATACAAGAAAGGGTAGCCGTAATGCCTCAATTCTTGACTACATGATTTGTAGTCTAGATCTATTTGGCTCAGCCCTACAATTAAACATCAAGTTTGAGACAGGAAGTGATCATACAATATTACGCTTAACAACAGATTTATGCCTGAAACCAACATCTCCGGTGCATATCATGGATTTACAAAGTACAGTACTGGTAAACCCAGTCCAGGGGCAACTATCATGGAATCCTAGATCATTCGATAAAATCATGCAATTAATTGAGAAGTCAAGCCCATTAAAAACTATTCACTCTACGAATCCAATAAAAAACTTTGAGGCTGTGGTCAATAAACTGGTACAACTGTTGCAGGAAAATTCAAATCAACGAACGACAAAAATGCAAAAAAACAAAAGACGGAACCCAGATATAAAGGCAACGGAATTAAACAAACTAATAAGGGCACAATTTTTGCAATTCTCTGAAATAAGAAAACATGAAATCAATAAATTAAAAAATCGTCGCAGAAGAGATAAAGATAAAATACAAAAAATGACACAGGACAAAAAATGGGTGGACCTTCAGATAGCAGCAAAACAAAAGGACAAACGTTCCTACTGGAACATAATAGCGTTAGAAACGGGTACAAAAAAATCATTACAAGCAAATCCAGTACCGCCATCAGAATGGGAAATATATATAACCAACTTATACAAAATAAATGATAAGACTGAAAGCGAGACTCTAACACAATGTAAGGGAGGAAAGGAAAAAAGTACATATAATGAGGCCCCATCTTCTCTCCAAATTGAATATTATATAAAAAAGGCAAGAACGTCGGCTGCAATGGGTCCTGATCAAATTCCTATTAAGGTCCTAAAAAACAACCCTAAAGAATGGAGCATGATCCTAGCATGCCTTTTCTGCTACATATTTGGAACAGGGGAAATTCCAAAATCCTGGAAGGGGAGCATCGTAATTCCAATCCACAAGAAGGGCTCCAGGCTGCTACCCTGTAATTATCGGCAGATAGCTCTCCTGGACGCTACTGGGAAGATATTTGCGGCAGCTGTTTTAGACCATCTCAAAGAGTGGGCATTTTCAACTGGTTCTATTCCGGTTAACCAAGCCGAGTTTAGATCAAAACACTCGGTTATAGACAATATCGCAGTACTGCAAACAATAATGGAAAAATACGTCATCAATAAGTCACAGGTAGTGTATGCAGTCTTTGTCGATTTTTCGACTGCATTTGACAGGGTAGACAGAGATAAGCTTTGGAAAAAACTCCAAAAAATGGGAATCCCAGATAATCTCCTCCATCTAATAATATCATTGTACTCTGGGACATGGTGTCAAGTCCAAATGGGGAGGGAGAAGGGTCTCACCCGCCCAATACCTACACCTAACGGCCTGCGGCAAGGGTGCCTCCTAGCTCCCTTACTGTTCTCTCTATACCTCAGTGACTTGCCGGAAAGACTCAATCAGGTTAATAATTTCCCACCTAAAATTGCAGCTTTTAAAATTCATTCTATGATGTATGCAGATGATGTTGTAATTTTGGATCTGACTCCATTCGGTCTTCAAAGAAATCTGCAGGCTCTTACTAAATATACAGAAGAAAATTATTTAATACCTAACGTCACTAAAACAAAAATCGTCCCATTTACAGGAAGGAAGAGTTATGTCAAGTACAACTGGTCTTTAGGGGGAAAACCGCTGGAAATTGTAAAAGAATATACATATCTTGGGAGAATTTTTTCTCAATCTTTGCACAATCTGCCCCACTTGCAAAACATGGGCCGAAAAGCCGATGTCCATTTAGGGGCTCTCCAACGACTTTATTCCTCCACTGGGCAAAGACACTTCTCTTCTCTTTTACAAGTATATAGCTCAAAGATTCCCTCGGTATTATCATATGCAATAGAATATATTCCAATAAATCAATGGAAACAACTCGACCTGAAAGAAGGGAAAGTCCTCCGGAAACTGACCAAGACGTCACAAGCTGTGCCGGTACAAGCTCTTCGGCTCGAATTATCATTAGTCAGCTCTTTTGCAAGAGGGATCACTAACATAATAAGATGGGCATACAATTTGGTTCACGCGGATCAAGGAACTCTACGATCCTTGCTAAAAATTGAGACATTTGAGCAAGAATCGCCGAAGTATGTATTTTGTAGAAAAGTATCTATCGCTTTTAAACTATCAAATGTTACTCTTGGCATGTTGAAATCTTGGACACCAGCACATTTGAAACTTTTTTTAAAACATCTAACACCAAGGTTAAGTATGGATCTTGATATCCAACATTGCTCCGAACTACCAATGTACAAACAATATGCGGAAACTATTGTATTTAAGAAATCGCAACAGTATATTTTTTTTAACTTAAATCACGGAGTCAGGCGAAGTATTATATTACTCCGTCTTGGGATACTGCCTCTGAAATCATTTACTTCTAAGTGGTATCCAAAAGAAAAAGGGTCTAATCTCTGTGATTTATGTAAAGGCGGGGTGCAAGATCTAGAACACGTATTATTTGTTTGCCCAAACGAGACTGTCGTAGAAGCTAGAAAGAGATTTTTAAAACCAATCAGAACAAAGTGTAAAATTAACTGTGTTCAGAATTTGATTTCTCTCTGCAAGGCACCACCTAACGAATTTGTGTGTATTAATATGTACAATTTTTTTAAATCATTTTTAAATTTGTATTAGAGCGATAATTTTATTACCAAAATGTAATTTTAATCGTTAAATATTTGTTGTTCTCAGATGAGAACTAAATCAAATAAATTTAAACTCTTGTGTCATCAGGTGATGCCTCCAAGCGGTTGAATACTAAATGCTATCTAACAAAGTCAAACTAAACTTGTCAAAAAATACATGCTGCAGGAAATGAACCTTCTATCTCCTTTCTGACATTTGACCACAAGAACTAAATCCAGCGCTAACTCCTTGAACACAAGAACGGAACATGAGGATGACTCTGGACACTATACTCTCCATTGTAACACAAGTAAATCAAGTTACCAAAGGACCTTTCTGAGGCATGGAAGTCTTGTGTTAATTATCACCTTACTTGGATTTTCTTCAAGGAGTACAGGCCATCATCGCCTTCAGGCTTTCCTGTCTTGACTGTGCCAATGGACTGTACCTAGGATACCCTCTTTACCTGATCTATAGGCTTCAGAGAATCTGGAATGCAACTGTCAGACAACTTAAAGTATAAAACCAAAACCACATCAGAGCATCACTCCAATCTCCATAGTGGCTGTCTCTGGCTAGACATATCCTCTTTAAAGCAATTCACATAGCACATTGAGGCATCCATGCAGCTGGACCGCTCTTCCTTCAACATAAACTCGCACTCAATCTGGATTGTCACTTTCTAGGTACGCCCCAATATTAGCCACTCTTTCCTTCAATGCACTGGTTACGGCTCAGGCAAGTTGTCTAAACTCTGAAGCTCAATTCCTGCAAGAATGAGAACAATTGACAGTCGCCTTGAAATTCTGAAAGCCTTAAAAACCTGTCTCTTTCCATTCACATAAGTGTACTGATAAAGAAGATGGCAGGAACTCAAAGCGCAATCCTTTCTAGTCTCACACCTTTCTGCAACTCGCCATATATCTCAGGCCGTATTTATTCCTGCAACATGTCATTATCATACGTAGGTAATTGGCTGCGCAGTGACTGAACAACATCTTTGACCCTCACAAACCCCACCCACCATCAGGCCTGTATGCCAAACAACTTGTCTCCTTTCAACCACACTGTGTACATTCTACAATACAAAATTATATAATAGAAAGTCAATGGTTAAAATACATGCAAGCATTTACATTGATCACTTCTTTGTGGTCTATGTGAGTCCTACTTAGTGGCAGGGTTTTACTCCGATATGGGTCACAAGCCAACTGTGCATAAAGGCTCGAGCTGACCCTCATTGATGAGGCTCATGAAAGTCAATCGCCCCTGGGGGTTTGCCTGCATTTCTATTCAGAGGGACATAACCCAGCATTAGAGTCCAGAATATCTACTTTGGCACAGTGCCATAATTGATTTGCATATGGTTAGAGATTAGGTACATGATGGAATGGGATGCTACTCAAAGTAATTACCAGTGGTTATGACTCATTCAAGGATTTCCATCCATCATTTTCTTTTTCTAGCTAAGATATCCATCCTTAGTAGCGTCAGCATGCTCGGATGTGGGCTACGACTCTGCTTTGCTAGAAGGTTTCAAGAAGCACCTAAATGATGGAATGATGGAAAAGTCAGCACATGTTTGTGGGTGCTTGCTTTCTAGTTTACAAGTAGTTTGGGTGAGACTGCCCCTTTTAGGTTGTATGCCTCAATAACACGCCATGCCGCACTCATACCATATTATACTACACAATAACAGCTCATGACATACCACACCATACTATGCAATAACAGACCACAACATACCATATTATGTACTAATAATCCACACCATACTAAACAAAAAACAGACCATATCCCATCAATACAATGGCAGTCCATATCATATCAAATTATGCCGTACTATGAAATAACAGGCCACATCATAGCATATACTACAACAGCCCATACCATACTGTACAACGACAGGCCATACTATACTGTACAAATACAGGCTGTACTATATCTTATTATCCAATCAAGTCACTCTCACCTCCTTTTACCCCTGCCTACCCCTGAACCCTCAAGTCACCCTCACATCACTTTACCTCTACCTACCTCTGAACCCTCGAGTCATCCTCACATCCCTTTACCTCTACCCACCCACGCCGCCAAGTCCCTTTCCCCTCCCCTTACCTCTATCCACCCTTGAACCCTCAAGTCACCCTCACCTCCTTTTACCTCTACCCGCTCCTGTGCCCTCAAGTTACCCTCACCTTTCTGAACTCTACCCACCCACCCCATAACCCTAAAGTTACCCTCACCTCCCTTTACCTCTACCCATCCCTAAAATCACTTTTGTGTTAAATAACATAAAAAGTATGTGTGGCAGAGTACTCCGTGGTAAAGGTACTAATACCTGCGTGGTAGAGGTCCTGCACAGTAAGGGCTACCAGGTAAAGACACAAATGGCAGGTAGGACCAAACGTTTTAGGGGCACTGTTTCATGCTCTTCACTATGTTTGGCGGACACCTTCGCTTCTTTGATTTTTCCCTCCTCCCTTCGTCCCCTCTCCACTCAGACCCTAGCCTGAGACAGCACATGCGCTGCTGTTTAAGAGCCATTTTTGTTTACGTACAGGGGCCTAGAGCCGGCCCATTGCTTACCCTTTCCATTGGTTAGCTTCATCATCACTCCTATGTCCTTGCTTCTCTTTGGTCAGCAAATGCCAACTTTACTTCCTCTTTGTGTGTTTCTGCCCACGCTGGAGCATGAACCAAGTTCTGCTTCCTTTGCTTAGTGTTCTTACACTGCTCAACACTTTCAGAGGTACTTAAAATTTTTTTTTACTTGCACGCCCCCCTGCACTGCTGCTTGCCCTGCCCCCCACTCTCTTCTTGCATTGTTGGTTTTCCGGTCCGCTCCTTCCCCGTTGTTGCTTGCTCCGTTCACCCTCCACCTCCTCCCTCTTCTTTGCTTGCCCCCTCCAGTCCCGCCAGGAAAGAAGTGCCCAAAAGTCACACCAACGAGTGTCAAGATGATACAAAGATGCAAACAGCACTGCGCTCCCTGCTCTGTATGGCCTTTTTGGTGCTATTTTCAATCAGGCCAAAACGGCAAACTTCAGCTGGATGTAAGATAATTCAACTTTTTTTCGCAAAAGCATGCCAAGAAAACAGATCACTGCCCCTTGCAGTCAGTGCTGGCCATGTCATAGAGCTTTTTTTTTTAACCATCAGCGATGCTGCTGTCAACATGGCAAAAAGAAATTGACAAAACCAATAGCTCTCACTTAGGCGAGACCTATTGGCTTTGCCACTTCTTGTTGCTGTCTAATTCCATGATGTTTCTTGTGGGCAAGTGAAGTTAACTTTCCTCTCTTAGAGCACGCATTTGGCCTCCATAAACAGCTTGCAATATTTTACAGATCCGTAAGGGGAATAAACATTCAAAATCCACGTTTCTTCCGCCAAGCTAGAAACACTAAATTCCGTTCCTTCTTTAATAGTGTATGTCTAAAATGAACATTCACACTCTGTCACGGAAGCAGATTGATTATCTAGGCCTGAAACATACATGTACACGTGCCTATAAGAATCATTTTGTCAGGACATCTTGGTTCAAATGAATGAAGATGAGATTTTTTACATTTCAACACGTTAGGATTTACTGCTCCATGGTGCCACTGTGCCAAAGTCTATGCGTTTGTCAGGTACACATATTGAATGTTTGGGTCACATTTTCCGTCCCTTGATGTACTTTTGACACCAATGTGATACAAGAGCGGGGTTAGAACTGTAAAGCAAGCAGTCAACATTTTAGTACTCGGACATGCAAATGGTACTCTGCAATTGAAAAGCCCGTTTTACAGTGAGATATATTGCTGGCTTCTGCTGAAGTCAAGTTGAAGTCGAAGATTTATCCTTGGTGTATAATGTGTAGTTCCTACGATGATAATGCTTCGAAAGAATGCAATACCACGACAATCTGCTAGGGCTTTGGGCTAGATGTACGACCATTCACTTTTGCGCGTCGCAAATTGCGTCAAATTGCGACTCGCAAAAGTGAATGTACAACAGTGTCTCAGACCCTGTTTGTGATTCCCAATGGGGTCGCAAATTGCATGTCTCATCAGTATTCATGAGGCAAGCGCAATCTGCGACCCCATTGGGAATGGCTTGCACTCCCAGGGATGGTGGGCTGCTGGGGTCAGCAGACCTCCATGTCTGGGACTGTTTTTGAAATAAAGCAGGTTTTATTTAAATGCAGCCCCTTTTCCTTAGAGGAAAACGGGATGCATTTAAAAAAGAAAACTGAAACCACTGTCTGCTTTTAATAAATATTTTCGCACACACTCACAAAGGGGGACCCCTTCCTGTTTGCAGGTGGTTTACCACCTACTTGAAGTAGGTGGTAAACTGCGGGTGATTTGTGGCCGCAAATGCGGTTGCAAAACAATAGTACATGGCATTGAGACTCGCTTTAGGAAGGGACTCCCCTTCCTAATAGCGACAGTCGCAAACTCTATTTTGCGGGTCAGTGACTCGCAAAATAGCGTTTGTACATGCCAGGACCCTTTTTTGCGGTCGCAAACGGGCCGATCTCCTATTTGCGAGCGCAGAAAAGGGTCGTTCATCTGGCCCTTTCTCTTTTACTGCAGTATTATTCTGCTTTGTAGAGCACAGAACAGTAAAAGTAAAGGTCATTACTTGTTCCCCACCTTTAAGATATTAAAACACAGCCTCACCAATTCTATTGGTGCTACTGCTGGTTTTAATAAAAATTACAGATTTCAAAGGTGCTCAGTGTAAAAGCGATGGCAATGCCCATTTCAGCTTACTTTAAAGCTTTAACATAGTTGTCTGTCAGTTAAAATCTGTGGCTGTTCAATAACTTAATTAGAGTTTTTAAAATAAATTTGGAGTACTACACTTTAAGAACTAAAACATATAGACGTTATTCTTGTACTTGTAAGCTAGATCATCCCTTATTGTCTTCTCAGGGTATTCCTTTGGTTGGACACACTGTGCTGTGATCATATCTCCCAAACAAGCATTTGCAATGCAGTAGGTCTCGCATTTACGAGAGTTTGAGCTATTGGCATTGTAAATGACAATGCCTTTTATGTATGTGTTGTTTTTAAAACAGATAAATAAAAGGCATTTTCATTTATAATGCCAATAGCTTAAACTCTCGCGAATGCGAGACCTATTGCATTGCAAACGTGTTCAGCGACCGTGCTATAAAATTTTTTAAAAAGCGTTAGTAGAGAGCATGTCCTGCCTGCAACAGCAGGCAGGACAAAGCTATTTGAGAAAATAGTGCTCTGAGGCTGTAATTAAAGTCTACAGAGTAACAACACATGTAACAGAGGGTGTCGCCATGGGAGGTTACAAAATGAGACAAGGCAGTACTAAGGAGAGACTTCTAAGCCTATTGACCAATGACCAGCCACAGTTTACAGTGGACAATGACACAAGCCAATGAAAAATATGGGTGGAGAGTGGGCAGAGCTACAAGTCCCTACCTGAATACAGCATGCCTCACAGAGCAGCGCATGCTCTGACCATGCTCGACCTAAAAAGACAAAGATTACACACTAAGCTTGAACCTATTAATTTCCGTCTCTCCCTCAACTCATCTAAGATAGCCGTTCCTCTGGCAGTATGCTCTACCAAATTCTTGCCAGAATGTACAATGGGATCATAGGAGTTGGAACCCCAAGGTATCATTAACGGGTGTATTATCTCTGCAGTACTGTATACACAGAATCAAACCCAAAGGGCATGTTTTTGAAATGTAATGCTTGATTGGGATTTACATAGCAAATCAGTTTGTATGAGTCTGGATTTAAAAGAATCTGGTGAATAGGTTGAAGACAAATCAGTGGCTCTGGACATATTGGCAGCCTTTAGGGTTGTTAACATCTAAAGTTGTCCTTCTGCCCATGGGGGATTTTTAAGATCAGGTAAGATAATATGTATTTTCAAAATGCTTCTTATAGTTTTTGGCTAAAACGGCTGGGATTGCCGTTTTATGATCTCAATGAATTCCATTATATTTACATTTGCATTGAAATTCTATATTCAAACATTCTTTGAGCTTAATGGGCCCAAACCCTGCCTTGGGATTCACAGATACAGCATTGCATTAAATACAGACTGATGGCTAAAGCCTGTTAAGCATCTCAGCTTATTAATAAATACATTCTCAATTAATCTCTATGTGCAATAAATTAATAGATAGATGAACACTTCCTCACCACAGCTGGAATCAAGTAAAATATTCAATGCTTTTTGTCACACCCTTCCCAAATAGATATTTTCTTTTTTACATCATCATTTTTACCCTTTTTCAATATTGATTTCTATTAAATTAGTATGAATAAAAATATATATTCTTATTTGAAACTACTATAAAAAGCTCCATATTTCATGTCAGATGGTTGCAAAAGTTTCTGAAGTTTTGATATCGATCTGCCAAAGTGTCTACAAAAGTTCTGTGGAATTTATAGGAAAAGGCTTCCTAAACTTGTACTTGCAGGTATTTTTGTTCCAAATATTTTAGCCAACACAAAGGCGTCTTGGTACTGTTCTGGCTCTTCAATGTTACTGATAACAGGCTAGGAAAATCTAACTTTCCAAACAGTGGTTACTCAACAGCAACATTAATTGGTTACCATCCACCTGTTTCCTTAGTTCTAATTCCAAAATTATCTTGATTGTCCTTGCTGTGCGAGATGATCAAGTGAGCAGTGAAGTAGTTTATGGCAAAGCATGTACATTTGTAGGTTCCTTCAGGGGTGTGGAATTCAATAAAATATCTACTTGTCCATGGGACAAGTTGCTTCATAAATCTACTTGCCCTATAACAAAATCCACTTGTCCCTTTCGTGCCATGTAGTGTAGTGATAAATTATGGCAGCATTCTCATTATATAAGAGCTCTGATGTAGGTGGGGGCGTGGCCTGCAGGGGCAGCATGGCGGACGCATATTAACATCGCGTCGCCATCCATCCCCTTAATCTGACTCTTTTATCCTGCATCGCTACATTGCGTTGACACAGGGCGATACTTGATGCCCTTGTGACACCCCCGGGGGCCGGCGGAGATCGAAATTGTGCCCAGACAACAGGTATCACTGCCTCGTAGCGGAGTGCTGTGGAGCAACCGGGAGGCCGCGGCCGGGATAGATTTGGCGAGGTGCCTGCGACTGGGCCCCGGATCCCAGGCTCTGACCCCAGCGAGAGCCGTTCTGGCGGGGCAGTAGTCCGCGGACCGACAGGCGAGGGGGGCAGGGGGGTCCCCCCCAGGACGCCGACGGAGGTGGAGAGCACTGAACGGAAGGGTGAGCGCTGTGGGCGTTAGCGATACTTGAGACGGGCCCGGCCCGCAGCGTGAAGAGCAGCGACGGCAGTGAGGGGGCGCCCGATGGCAGAACGGAGGCTGTACACGTACCAGGAAGGCCCCCGCGGGCCTAAGATAGGCCGTAACAGAGACGACGGAGCCGGGCTGAGACCGGCTGTGGCGGTGGCTGAGTACCGGAATGGTAAACAATAACTGGCCGCACAGGTACGGGCTGATTTGGTGCACCCAGCCGGCGGCGGTGTGACTCGGGGAGCATTGTGCAAACTGGAAATGGTCTGAGGCGAGGCGCAGCTAAAGAGGGGGTCACGGCTGGTTGCTGGCCTATGGCGTTGATGCGCAGGAGTGAACTACGCAGAGATGGCGAAGTGGTGCAGCACCCTAGTATGCCTACAGCTGCAGGGAAGAGTGTGGTTGCTTGTGGTGGCTGCTGAAGAAGAGTGTGGCGAGAGATGACGCAAGGCCCAGGAGTGAGGCCTGGTGAGGAGCGCCCCGTGGCAAGCCAGGAGGCCTGGAAAGCTGTGTGGGGGCCTCTCGATACTAGAACTGACTAACACTCGGACAGCGTAGGGAAGTCGCTGTATAATTGGCAGAGTGTGGACGCTAAGAGGTCACCTTTGTGAGGCTGGGCCACACCGGCTGACTGCTGAGGTGCTCAGTTGACAATCAGAGCTGCCTATTGAGAGGGGGACTTGGCGTCGAGAGCAGGGCACTGGCCGCGCCATTGCAGGCCTGTGACACGACGACAGCGGGGATGGTCTCGGGTGGCGTCCCCAAGCTTCATAAGCCAAAGTCGACCTAAACACTTGAGGTAGTGCACCGACCCGCTCCCTTCGCGGATTTGAAGCTCGGGAGGTTCTCTGAGTGAAGCCGGGTGTGAGGAGAAAATGGGGCGCACCAGGGGCGCCGGATCGAGAGCCTCCTCGCAAGCTGCAGGCAATAGCGAAGTGGACCTTCCGCAACAGGCAGAGGAGCAGAGGGCCTCGGATGACCGTCTGGATGCTATCCTGAATGCTATTGAACGCTCCTGTGAGTCAATGGAAGCTATGTTAGATAAAGTGGCTCTAGACCTTAACTTGCTGCACGCCAACCACCGGAACCTGAAAGATCGGTTCACCCCAATTAGAGCAGGAGGTAGCTGAATTGAAACCGGCCACGGAATTTCAAGAAAAACAGCAGAATGCTCATGAGGTCCGGATCAGATACCTGGAGGAGTGGGTGGAGGACGCGGAAGGCCGCTCTCGGCGGAACAATGTCTGGCTGATTGGGCTGCCGGAAGGAGCGTAAGGACAAGACACGGTCACCTTCCTAGAACATTGGCTCAAGACCTTCTTGCCTAATACAGAATTCTCTCCATTCTTTACCATAGAAAGGGCTCATCGCGTCCCGGGCAGGAAACCGGCCCCCGGGGATAGAGCAAGACCGCTCATGTTTAAAATGTTACACTTCAGAGATCGGGATGTGATTCTCCGTGAGACGAGGAAGCTAGACGAAGTCCAATTTGAGAATGCCAAGGTGTTATTTTTTCCGGACTACACAATGAAAGTCCAACGTCAGCGGGGGTCCTTCCTGCCTGTCAAGCGTCAACTCCGGCAGTTAAACATCTCTTATTCGCTACTCTTCCCGGCTAGACTCCGAGTAGTCTTCGACAGAAAGTCAAGGTTTTTCGATACTCCTCAGGACGCTTGGAACTGGTTGGAGACTTTGGGGCAATACACTGGTCCGCGGCCTACGGGCACTGCTACGGCATGGTCTGAGGTGGCAGGAGGAAGGGGGCCTCGGAGATGGCGGTCGGGGCGACGATTCCCTGGGTTGTCCGCGGCTCCTGGCCCAGACCAGATCCGAAGGTAGCGACAGGAGGTGGTCCGCATTGCGGAACAGATGGCAGACACAGCAGTCCCGGAGGGTAAGGTTGCCGACTCTGTCTGTTCTTCGGGGGGGGTTTCCTCGCTGGTGGACTCATCGGACAAAACTTCGTTAAGAATGCCGGACGTTACACCTCAGACGGCGGATGGTATTGTATGAAACGTGGCTGAGCCGGACATTTATTAATAAGCATTACTATCTGAACTGCTTTGGGTGACATCACTAAAGATAGTTAATTGTAGAAGATCAGGTTAGGAACGGGCTAACGTGTTGGGATTACCTCTGAGTCCTTGGGGGGAGCTGTTCTATAATATACCTTATAGCGATGTGTCAGATGATTATGGGGGATGTAGGGTGGGATACTCTGCATGGTTACACAACACCCTGTTTTCCCCTTCTATCGGGGACCAGTAGAACACATGATTGTGCTGCTATATTTCATGATTGGGCAACACCTTAAGGTTGTGAGGGTTGCTCCTATACAGGTTTTTTCTTCCCCCTGTTGGCTTATCCCGCTTCCCCCCTTTATTGCAGGAATCTCTTGGGGGGTATTGGAGACGTTGCTATGCATGCCTGACTGCTATTTTATGGGGCCTGGGAGGCTTGTGACACTACCATCCTTTTCTGTTTACTTCCCTTAGCTCTAGGATGGGTCACGTGATACTTACTTGGAATGTGTGGGGTCTCCGAACGCCTTCCCGCAGGTATGCTATATACTCCTATCTTAAACGTCATAATGTGCGCATAGCACTTTTACAGGGGACACACTTCAATGCGGTGGAGATCACCAAGTTACAACGTAGATGGAGGGGGAAAATATACGCCACAGACTACTCCCTATTTGCCATGGGGTGTCCTCATTTGGATACGTCCTGGGACATCTTTTGCAATGGATGAGGTCCTTGTGGATGGGGAGGGCAGATATGTACTCATAAAAGGTAGGCTAGATGGAACAACATATACTGCTGGGAAACTTGTATGCCCCGAATGTGGAACAGGGTCAATTCTTCAGTCAGTTGTCCATTGCAATGAGGAACTGGTGTGAGATCCTGTGGTTGTTGGGCGGTGATTTCAACAGCGTATTGGACGTAGGAACGGGGTATCGTTGCCACGACTAACTCCGCAGTGCTGAACGGGTGGGCAGATGGATGGGGCTTAGTGGATGTCTGGAGACATCGTAACCCCTGTGTATTCTTTTTTTTCGGTACCCCATAATCTGCATGTCCATCTCGATCGATTTTTTGGATCCCCCTTCTTGCTTCCATACGTTTCAGATTTGGAGTATTGGGGACGTACGCACTCCAACCACAACCCTCACTATATTACATTGGCCTGGGATGGTGGCATTCCTGGGGTTCCTACCTGGAAGTTGCAGCCGGCGATGCTGGAGGATTCTATGTTCCGGCAGGCTGTCGAGGAGGTTATAGGGGAGTACTTTGAGCTCAACGAAGGGACAGCTTCCTCTTCGTCAGTGGAATGGGCGGCCATGAAGGCTACTATACGAGGGAAGTGCCTGGGACTGGGTTGTGGGCTGCGTAGGCAGGTGACATTGGACTTGCTCGATATAGAAAAACAGCTGTTGCCATTGGAGTCCAGAGCGGTTGAAAACAATGAAGAAATGACCTCCCTGGTAGAAACGCGCAAGAAGCATGCGGAGCTGTTAGAGCGACAACGCTGCCTCAACTTTGCGGCACATTCAGCGTCCGCACATGCCAAGGCGGACCGGTCGGGCCTCTCCTCGCCTGGTTAATCAAGCAGGAACAGTCGGGTGGGCCCATCAGGGTGAAATTAATAAAAATGGTCATGCTGCCTCGTCTTCTTTATTATTTCTCTAACCTCCCGCTTTATCTACCTGTGACCTTCTTTCGATCTTTGGAAGGCATTATTATAGATTTTATTTGGAATAACACGTGGTGTAGGGTAGCCCTGGTGAAGTTATACCTGCCTCGGTCGCGGGGAAGTCTGGCCCTACCCAACCTAGAACATTACTTCCTGGCGTCCCAAATACTGTGGGTGGCAAAATGGGTGGAGGAACTACATCTGTCAGACTCAGCAGAACGTGGCCCTCCGTATTCCCGGGACAAGATCCTCTCCTTATTCCATCCTTGTAATAAATCACACAAAGTGCTCCCCCTATTGATACAGATTGCGCAGAAATGTTTCCGCAGGGCACTGCGTCTTAACAGGCACATTAAACCGTACGCGCCCGTTATGCCCTTGCTGGGTATGCCGACAGCGAGCGGACGAGTCCAGAGTGCGGACCTTACAGACTGGACAGGAGCAGGCTTAACCACCCTGGGGGATTTATATCTAGAGGGCACATTACGACCGTTCCTCATCATCACGGAAGAGTACGGGATTCCCCCGGGCCAATTCCTGAATCATGCTTCCTGGACGGCCACGATGCGGCGCTGGTGGGGTGACATTACACAGGAACCTCCAACACATCTCCTTCTGCAATATGTACACGTAATGGGCACGGGGCGTCACTTAGTGAAGTGGTTTGCGGAGTCGATCCGAGAGCACACCCTGGCGGACTTAACACCGCTGAGAACTAAATGGGAGGCAGATCTGGAGAGACCATACTCAGAGAAAGATGTGGCCCATAGTCTTGGAGAGCCCCAAGCAGATCCCGAGAAATGCACAGTTTTGATTGATCCAATTCTATATTGTCTACAGGGCATATCTCTCCCCAGATAAGATAAACAAGTACTTTCACAGACTAGACGCGTGCTGTCCTCGCTGCAAATTGGTGTCAGCGGATTTATTACATATGCTCTGGTCCTGCCCCGACCTACATTCGTACTGGGATGGGGTGATTTGTGCGCTAGACACCAGCACTGATAGAGAGGTGCCTAGGACATGGGAGGCATGCATTACAGGAGTATTCCCAAAAAGCAAAAAACTTAAAGTGTCCTCTAGATTCTTGGATTTGGGCCTTGTTGTGGCCAAATGGCTTTTTTCATGCCGGTGGAAGGCGGAAGAACCTCCTCCGATGAAGGCATGGTTCCACTCAATGTTGAACTGGGTTAAGGCAGAGGCGGTCTCCTTGGTGCGAGAAGATGCACTGGGCCTTCGCAAATTACCCATCTCCACTGCATGGAATGCAATGCTGTGCATGCTCCAGGGGCTGCTGGAGTCGGATGAACCTCCGGACAATCCTATTATTGACTAATTGCTATGTAACATATGTGCTAAACTATGGCCCGAGCTATAGGCTCATTGTACAGATCGCTCCTTATACCCTGAGTTTCTATGTACATTTTCCAAGTAGTCTGGTTATACAACTGTATGATTGTGGGCACGGTATCTTCTCGTTCTGATGGAGATTCACATTCTTACCTACACCCATGAGGCTCCTGCTTCCCTCCTTGTCCCCCTCCCTCCTCATCCCATTTTCTCTTGATTGTAATATTTTGTTAGATCTTATTAAATAAGATTGTTTGATTGAATAAGTAGATTGATGTGATATGGCGGAGTGAAGCCATACGTGAGGTATATATGCAATTAATATGTATATGCATAGTGGAGTCATATTATATAATAACATGGTTAAATAGCCACGATGCAGGAGGTTAAAGTCAATTGTTAGACGGGGTATGCCATTTATTACTGATCAGGTACGAAAAATGACCAAGATGTTTTTTCACACTATTAGATCGCTGATTTATATATTTTGCCTGGCAGATTGCCTACTGGCTCCTCAAGATAAGCTATATGACTGTCAAATGTTTAACTTTCTATACACAATATTTTAATAAACAGATCAAACAACAAAATAAGAGCTCTGATGTAGCCTCTCTGATTATGCCAGGGCTCAAACCATAGTAGGGGTTGAGTACTAGAAATTCCCTTATTTTGCCACTTTTCCACAGAGCTACATACTAGGGCTGATGGTAGTGGTAAGCAATAGTGCCAGGAATGGAATGCCCTTTTGAGTCTGTGCAAACCTACTAATTTGTATGTTGTAAGGGTTTTCACCAGCTCTTCTCTAATCTTTTCCCATACTGAGAAAGGTTGGAAATTTACCACTGACAGTGGCAGATGCAAAACTTCTTTCAGGGTTGGGAAAAAAGTGGTTGGAGGGAAAGTGAACTTGCAAACACTCAACAGCTTTTCAAATGAGCAAATCTACAAATGCATGGTTGCTCGTGCTAAAATACAGCTTACAAATATTTTTAGGACTATGATTTCTTAACCTACTTCTGTAAATTCTTGTGAATTCATGAAAGCCGTAAATCCGCACTAATAAAAAGACATATATCATGGTCATGGGTGCAGTTTTGAGATTTCTTTACTACAATAATTGGGCCCATAATTAGGTCTGGTGTTAACCAAGACCTTTTGTGTTTATTAAAATTCTATCTATCTCTCTCTCTCTCTCTCTGTCTATCAGCTGGCTTCACTATGAGTGACAGCATTCTGCTCTTTGACAAGGAACATATTAGCATACAAAGTAGTTTTGTTCAGTGCCAGGAACTAATGTGGCAAAAAGAGTTTTAGTGTTATGTTAGTGAGGGCCTGGCAGCTACCATGTCAATAGAGTTTGACAAAAACAATGCCAAAACAAGACACACATTGACAAAACCAAAAGGCTGACCACCAATTTCACAGCTACTGACTTTGCCAGTGCTTGTTTATTTTTATGTTTCCCATAATCTTGTTGAAACTGGTTTCACCGATTTTCCATTAGGAATATATTTTGGAAATAACAAGCATGCATCAAAACATTTTATAAATGATGCCGCAAAGAAATGGTACCTAAAATTTTACAGTAGTTTAGCAAACTTTTTTTCTGCGTTGCATTTTTTTGTGAACATTATATTTTGAAAGCAAAGAATCATCCATTTTGCTTTCAAGCTTTTGCAAATATTTGCATCTAAGTAGAGAGCATTCTGGGAGCCTTATACGTAGCCTCAACTGCTAAACTTTGAAATCGTGCTTACACATGTTTATACTGGAACCGCTGTCAGTAATGCAATCTGATCTTATAACATTTCCTTAGAACGCTCACCCTAATAATAAAGGCTTTGCATTAATGAACCATGAATATAAGTCAGGGGGTTTCTACACTGCCCCCTTTTCTTGTTTTTTAATGTTTTTTCTACAGTTTTCTTGTGACTCGGTTACCAAGTCACAAGATGGCTGCCAACACTTCCTGGTTTGGAGTGTTGGCAGCCAATCAGAATGAAGCTCGTGCTTGGGAGGGTTCGCGAATCCTCCTCGGTGCTCAGATATCAATATTTTTATTTTTTTAATTTCTCAGGAACTACTGAATGGATTTATACCATTTAAAAAAAAGGTCGCTTTCTGAACCAAGAGCTACCTTTTTGCCAAATTTGGTGTAATTCCGTTCAGCAGTTCAGGCTGTAGCCTGTTCCAAAATTCCTATGGAAATTAACATGGGGAAAACGTGTTTTGGGACCCCCCTTTTTTCTCAGCCCCAGCTTGATGAATCACCCCGAAACTTTCAGGACAGGAGCTGACCTGAGTAAACCCTTAGTTTTGAAAAATTCGTGAAGATTCATCAAACTGCGCCAAAGATATTGGCAAAAGAAAAAACGCTTTCTGAATAGAAACAAGGTCCTAACTATAACTGGCGACCGCCAGTAGGTAATATATATATATATATATATATTCACTGAAAAAAGCATAGGTTTCAGGGACGTTATAGTTAGAAATTAGCATTTAAAAAACCTTAGAAATTCACTGAAAAAACCACAGGTTTCATGGGCGTTATAGTTAGTTGGAGATTTCACTCGTACAAAACCAGAGAAATTCGGCCGTTATAGTTAGTTGAGCTAACTATAACTCGCGCCCTTGCAATGCACTGCTGATGACGTCACATATTACATCATTCATGACATGGTCAGTGACATCACTGACGACATCTCAAATGACATCACTGATGACATCACTGATGACATCATCCAGTGACTGGTTGTTTCTGTAAAGTTTAAATATGTTTTATATATATATATATGCCAAGGTGTGTTGAAGAATGAGTGGGTGTATAAGTGTCTGAATGGATGATTTAGTAGGTGCGTGACTGACTATATAAGTGTGTGATTAAACGTGTCTTACTGAATGCATGAGTTAGTGAGTAAACTGTGTAAATGTCTATATCAGTCTGTCAGTTGGTGTGTATGCGGCTGCATGGGTTGGTGAGTAGCTACATGAGTGGCTATATGGGTTATTGATTGGTTGCCTGGGTATCTGTATGGGTGCCTGAGTGTTTGTGTGGGTGGGTGGGGGGTATGTGACTCTGTGCATAGATGTGTGAGTGGGTGATTCACTGGGTGTATGGGTTCAAGAGTGCATCTGTGAAGGGCTGTATGGGTGGGTGAGTGTGTGTATGGGTGTGTTGGTGAGTGAATGGATGTCTCAGTGGTACATGTGTGAGTAACTACATATGTGAAAGGCAGTGTATGTGAGTGTTGGAGTATATAAATGACTATATGTGGGAGTGAGTGATTGTGAGAGTGGCTGTATGGATGAGTATGTGCTTCTATTAGTGATTGTTTAAGAGAGTAAGTATGTGTTAGTATCTGTATGAATAAGTGAGGTGGTGTGTGTATGACTGTATAGGTGAGTAAATGGGAGTGTGATTGATTCTTTGCATGACTGACTAGGTGTGTGAGTAACTCTATGGATGAGTGGCGGTGTGTGAGTGTCTGTATAGGTGTATGAGTGCATATGATAGTGCTGTATTGATGAGTGACTGCATGTATGAGTGACTGTACGGGTGAATGAGTGGATGTGTGTGTAGACATATGAATCAGTGAGTGGGTATGTAGTAACTGGTATTGGTGTGTCTATGGTTTCGAAAATGGTAGTCTGTATTTTAGAGTGGGTGTATCAAAGGTTATATTAAGGTGTGAGGAGGTGCATCAGATTATCACGTGGATGATGTCATCAGTGATGTCATTTGAGATGTCATCAGTGATGTCATCAGTGATGTCACTGACCATGTTATGAATGATGTAATATGTGACATCATCAGCAGTGCATTGCGGGGGCGCGAGTTATAGTTAGCTCAACTAACTATAACGGACGAATTTCTCTGGTTTTGTACAAGTGAAATCTCCAACTAACTATAACGTCCATGAAACCTGTGGTTTTTTCAGTGAATTTCTAAGGTTTTTTAAATGCTCATTTCTAACTATAACGTCCCTGAAACCTATGGTTTTTTCAGTGAATTTCAAAGGTTTTTTAAATGCTAATTTCTAACTATAACGTCCCTGAAACCTATGGTTTTTTCAGTGAATTTCAAAGGTTTTTTAAGTGCTAATTTCTAACTATGCCTACAGAGGTAGGACATGTGCAGAAAGAGGAAGAAAGGTGCAGAAAGAAGCAAGAGAAATGCAGAAAGAGGCAACAGAACTCCAGAAAGATGAAGAAAAGTGCAGATAGAAGCAAGAGATATGCAGAAAGAACCAACAGAGGTGCAGAAAGCGGCCTTGTTGCAAAGTCATCCTGTGCTCCCAACTTTTTGCTGACTGGTACTGGTGGTAACTGACTCTGACTAACCAGGCCCGGAGCCAGTGCTATGCTGAAAGACACTTAGAATACAGTGAAAATACCTACATACACTAGGGTACACTATGGGTTGGGGTACACCTGTGATTGGCATGACCTCCCCTGTAAGGCCCTAGTACATAATAGGGCAGGGGGATTAAAACTACCTCTAACTCAGAGGTGCAGAAAGAGGCAAAAGAAGTGTAGAAAGAAGCAACAGAGTTGCCGAAAGAGGCAAGAGAGGTGCAGAAAGAGAAAAGAGGGGTGCAGAAAGAGGCAAGAGATCTGCAGAAAAAAGCAACAGAGGTGCTGAAAGAGGCAAGTGAGGTGCAGAAAGAGGCAAGAGATCTGCAAAAAAAAGCAACAGAGGTGCTGAAAGAGGCAAGTGAGGTGCAGAAAGAAGCAAGAGAGGTGCAGAAAGAGGCAATAGAAGTGCAGAAAGAAGCAAAAGAGGTGCAGAAGGTGGTACAAGGGGTGCAGAAAGAAGGAAGAGAAGTGAAGAAAGAAGCAACAGAGGTGCTGAAAGAGGCACGAAGGGTGCAGAAAGAGCAAGAGAAGTGCAGAAAGAGGCAACAGAGGTACAGAAAGAGGCAAGAGAGGTGCAGAAATAGGCAAGAGAACTGCAGAAAGAGGCAAGAGAGTTGCAGAAACAGGCAAGTGAGGTGCAGAAGGATGCAAGAGAACTGCAGTAAGAGGCTAAAGAATTGCAGAAACAGGCAAAAGCGGTGCAGAAAGAGGGAACAGGTGGGCAGACTGAGGCAAGAGAGGTGCAGAAAGAGAGAAGAGGGTTGCAGAAAGAGGCAAGAGGGGTGCAGAAAGAAGCAACAGAGGTGCAGAAAGAAGCAAGAGCAGTGCAGAAAGAAGCAACAGAGGTGCAGAAAGAGGCAAGAGGGGTGCAGAAAGAGGCAAGAGCAGTGCAGAAAGAACCAACAGAGGTGCACAAAGAGGCAAGAGAGGTACAGAAAGAGGCAAGACAAGTGCATAAAGAAGCAAAAGAGGTGCAGAAAGAGGCAAGAGAACTGCAGAAAAAGGCAAGAGAGGTACAGAAAGAGTCAGGAGAGGTGCACAAAAAGGCAAAAGGGGTACAGAAAGAGGCAAGAGGGGTGTAGAAAGAACCAAGAGAAGTGCAGAAAGAAGCAACAGGGGTGCTTAAAGAGGCAAGAGGGGTACAGAAAGAGGCAAGAGAAGTGCAGAAAGAAGCAACAGAGGTGCCGAAAGAGGCAAGAGAGGTGCACAAACAGGCAAGAAAGGTACAGAAAGAAGGAATAGGGGTGCAGAAAGAGGTAAGAGGGATACAGAAATTTGCACGAGAGGTACAGAAAGAAGCAAGAGCAGTGCAGAAAGAAGCAAGAGAAGTGCAGAAAGAAGCAAGAGAGGTGGAGAAATAGGGAAGAGGGGTGCAGAAAGTGGCATGAGGGATGCAGAAATTTGCAAAAGAGGTGCAGAAAGAAGCAAGAGCAGTGCAGAAAGAACAAACAGGTGCAAAAAGAGGCAAGAGGGGTGCAGAAATAGGTAGGAGAGGTGCACAAAGAGGCAAGAGGGGTACAGAAAGAGGCAGGAGGGGTGCAGAAAGAAGGAAGAGAAGTGCAGAAAGAAGCAACAGAGGTGCTGAAAGAGGTACGAAGGGTGCAGAAAGAGTCAAGAGAAGTGCAGAAAGAAGCAACAGAGATACAGAAAGAGGCAAGAGAGGTGCAGAAACAGACAGGAAAGGTGCAGAAAGAGGGAACAGGGGTGCAAAAAGAGGCAAGAGAGGTGCAGAAAGAGGGGAGAGGGGTGAAGAAAGAGGGGAGCAGAAACAAGCAAGTGAGGTGCAGAAAGAGGCAACAGAGGTGCAGAAACAGGCAGGAAAGGTGCAGAAAGTGTGAACAGGGGTGCAGAAAGAGGCAAGAGGGATACAGAAATTTGCAAAAGAGGTGCAGAAAGAAGCAAGAGCAGTGCAGAAAGAACCGTCTTCCCTCCACAACAAAGACTAGCATACCACATAATTACTCTCCATAACACATAATCCCACTCTACATAATTCCTACACACTAAATACCAAATTCTTTCTATCCACATAATTTCACTGCACAACTTACCACATAATTCCACTACACACAACGTACATCCACTTAACTCAAAAAAACATTAGTAAAAAACTTTTACATTTACAACGCCAATAGCTCTAACTCTCGCAAATGCAAAACCTATTGCATTGCAAACACTTCTTTAACTAGTAGACGCGTTTGCAGAGTGGTGGAGAAAGGGTGCTGGGCCTCCGACCAGCGCTCAGGAATTCCGCTGTGTAGGACTTACAGGAGGTACCAGGAGGGCTTCTTGGCCCCCAAAGTCCCTCAGGCGTAAAGTGGACTTCATCCCCTGATCCAGCGAGTTACTAGCAACGAGCATTCATACACCAAATACTCACCTGGGCCCATACATTCATACTATGCTATCATTTTCTGCTAGTGGGTCAGTTATACTCTTTATCAAAATCCCTGCTACCAATTACTTTCCTGATTGAAGAGTAATGACTTACCAATGGACCCTTTGCTAATTGGGAAGTTTAAAATGAGTGACGTTCATTACAATTCATAAATTCTAAAATAATCACTGAGTCAAGAAGTTTAAAATGTTTATCTAAAGTTTAGCAGAGTAAAAATACAGAACTACATGATACTTAAATCGTATATCAAGGATGAAGCACAATAATCAATTATCGATCAATGACGGTTCCTCAGAAAGGAGAAGATAGAGACAGCAGCACAGCTAAAGGTGCATTTATATTTACCTAAAGGTGTGAGAAACCAAACCTCTTGGCCAAGAAGTTAGAAAGGATCGGTCCCATAAAGGATGAAGATCAAAGACCTCCGGACCAGGTTCAGGACAGGACAGGTGACCTCTCTATCAACGACGCCTGCGTCGTTCCCCTCTCTGATACTTCGCTTCTCCTCGAATTCTCCAGAATCTTCCTTCTAATGGAATCCGCTGCCCCCACCTCAGGACCTCTCTTGGACAGCGGTTCAGTCTGCAATCGATCAGCTCGTCGAGCACCAAAGCCTGGTCTAACTAATTAACTAATTCTAATAGCTATTATACCCTTCTACGCCCATGTACCTCCCATTAATGTTGCAAAAATATGGGCCCACTACTTCTGATTGGACAGGGACAAGGGGTTGATCCTCACACCATATCAATTTAGTTCAATTTCTTTAAGCCCATTGTCTTTATAATACCGCCCATCATAATTAATACATTTGCTTTATTTCCCACCCGTTTCCCATTGATTCAGCAACATATTTTATATACATTTGTATCGATTGCAGGTACATTTCGGATGAACTTGTGAACCAGGCTTCGCGACCTTGGAGAGCTTCCAAGTTGACTTCATCGCTTCCTTTGGTCAGCCTTTCAGGGCGCATGTGCAGAACCAATGTCCCTCGAGCTGCAGTTCAATCAACCCAGGCCCATTTTATGAACTAATAAAAGTCAAAGAAGAAAATATTAAAATCACAATATAAATGGGTTCACTGTATACCCACTTTGTCTACTCTATTCCCATTTATTTATAAATCTATTCGCATTAGTAGTATTAGAATAACACAGCTTTAATTGCAGCGTATGCGCAAGCTTTAGCACGTGAAAACAGTAAGCAGCCATTTTAATATACACTGCGCAGAAGCAAAGGTTTCCCTCCAAGCAAAGAAAGACGTCACACCACATGATATGGTTGACACATGCGCAATGAGATTCCCGCGCATTAGCGGCCATTTTAGATTGAGACAAGCGTTACTTGTTAGTTTAAACACATAGGCAAGCTTCCCTCGTTTCGTATTGATGTGTGCATTGGTTAGTACGGACATTACAAAGATTAATAATTAATACTGTGAGAGGATTGCTTACGAGCAAGTCTCATTGTGAGTTCTTGCTCCATCACCCCCATCCCATAGTCTGCCAGGAGGCACGTTTGCAGAGTGGTGGAGAAAAGGGGCATGGCCTCTGAAGACGTCTTAGCAATCCTACTGTGTGGGACTTACTGGAGGTAACAAGAGGGGTACTTGGCCCCCAAGCACATCCTTGGGGGCCAACTACCCCTCCTATTACCTCCAGTAAGTACTACACAGCAGGATTGCTAAGTTCTCATGACAGGCCACGGACCCTTTGCCCACCACTCTGCAAACGCGCTTCCTGGCGCGCTCTTGGATGGGGATTGAAGTCCCCTTCGCTGCTGGGGTCCTTTAGGGGCCAAATAGCCTACCTCTTACCTCCAGTAAGCCCCACACAGTGGGATTGCTGAGAGGTGGACACAGGCCACGCCCCCTTTCTCCACCACTCTGCAAACACGCCTCCTGGCACGTTCTAAGTTAGGGGGATTAAGTCCCCTTGAATACTGAGGGTCCCTGGGGGCCAACTAGGCCACCAGGTACCTCCAGTAAGCGCCACACAGCTGGATTGCAGAGAGGTGGTTCGAGGCCACGCCCCCTTTTTACACCACTCTGCAAACATGCCTCCTGGCACACTGCTTCCCGGAGGATGAAGTCCACTTGTGTCCTGAGGTCCTCAGGACACAAGAGGACCTCATCGCCCCACCAGCAGTGCGCGACAAGGTGCGTTTGCAGAGTGGTGTAAAAAGGGGCGTGGCCTCGGACCACCTCTCTGCAATCCAGCTCTGTGGCGCTTACTGAAGGTACCTGGTGGGCTAGCTGGCCCCCCAGGGACCCTCAGTATTCAAGGGGACTTAATTTCCCAACTTAGAACGCGCCAGGGGGTGCGTTTGCAGAGTGGTGCAGGAGGGGCGGGGCCTCCGGCGAGATGCCGGCTTTTCTATGTTTTAAATATTTGTAGAAGGGGGCTGTGTGGCCCCCTTCTTCTACTATTTTGGGCCCTGGGGAGTGGGGACCCCATCCCCCAGGGCCTGAGCATTTAATTTTTTTTTTTTTACGGGAAGGTGGCAGCGTGGCCTCCCTTCCCTGGGCTGCTATTGGCCCCAGGGACCCCATCCCCCGGGGCCTGGCCAGCATTTTTTATACTTTTTTTTGGAGGGAGGCAGCATGGCCACGCTCCTGAGGCCTATAATGGAACCGGGGACCCCATCCCCCGGGGCATTGCCTCGTTTAAAAAAAAAAAAATAGTACGGCCCCACTTCCCTTGGCCACTTCTGGCCCCAGGGACCCCATCCCCCGGGGCCTGGCCAGCCTGTGTTTTTTTTAGGAGGGGAGCCGCATGGCCCCCCTCCTTAGGCCAATTATGGCCCCGGGGACCCCATCCCCTGGGGCCGGCCTTTCAGTTTTTAAATTTTTTTAAAAAATTTGAGGAGAGGGGGGCCGCGTGGCCCCCCTCCCGGGCCACTTCTGGCCCCGGGGACCCCATCCCCCGGGGCCTGGCCTCTCCGTTGGGGACCATGGGGGAGCCCCAATGCCTCCACGGTCCCGCCGGCTCCCCGCCTCCTGCGGGAGCCGGCATTGCTTTTGCACAAGGGGAGCTGCTAACATGCAGCTCCCCTTGTGCAAAAGCAATCCTGCTTTGGTTTTTGGAAGCGAGAGCAGGTTTTCCTGCTCTCGCTTCCAAAAACCAAAGCAGAGTTTGCTATGACAGGGCGGGAGCCGTGCTCCCGCCTTGCCATAGCACACGGCAATGTCCCGGGGGTGGGCACCCCGGGACATTGCAGGAGCTGGCCCTGGGGGGTAGTGGTCCCCAGGGGCATCAAGGGCTCCAGGAGGGGGCCGTGCGGCCCCCCTCCCAACATTTGCAAAGCCTTGGGGAGGTGGTGGTCCCCGGGGGTCCGTAACGAACCCTCGTATTTACATACAGAGTGCCCCTGGGAGGTGGTGGTCCCCGGGGCAGTGTGGGGGGGCTCGAGCCCCCCCACACAATCATTTATTACAGCCCCGGGGAGGTGGCGGTCCCTGGGGCTTGGGGGGGCCCGCGAGGCCCCCTGCCCTTATTTGAATGAAGCCCCGGGGAGGTGGCGGTCCCCGGGGCTTGGGGGGGCCCGCAAGGCCCCCGCCCTTATTTGAATGAAGCCCCGGGGAGGTGGCGGTCCCCAGGGCTTGGGGGGGCCCGTGAGGCCCCCCGCCCTTATTTGAATGAAGCCCCGGGGAGGTGGCGGTCCCCGGGGCTGCGGGGGGGCCGCATGCCCCACGAATAAATTATAAAGCCCCGGGGAGGTGGCGGTCCCTGGGGCTGCGGGGGCCCCCGCGGTCCCTGGGGCTGCGGGGGCCCCCGCGGGCCCCGCAAAATCAATTTGGCATTGCCTCTGGGACCTGGCCCACCCGGGGGCTGTCAAAAACAAAGTGTGGAAGCCCGCGCTTTGTTTTAAAAAAAAATTTCATCCGGATTCGCACACCCAGCGCGAATTCGGACGTTTTAAAAAAAAATTAAAAAATTCTTTGGGCCTGGGGGTCCTTGTGGGACCCGCTGAGCAGGCCTAGGGGGTCAGGGTGTTTCTACCCTGCCCCCTTTTCTTGTTTTTCATCTTTGTTTTACTGTTTTCTTGTGACTCGGTTACCGAGTCACAAGATGGCTGCCAACACTTCCTGGTTTGGAGTGTTGGCAGCCAATTAGAATGAAGCGCGTGCTCGGGAGGAGTCGCGACTCCTCCTCGGTGCTCAGATATCGAAAGTTTTCTTTTTTTAATTTCTCAGGAACTACTGAACGGATTTACACCATTTAAAAAAAAAAGGTCGCTTTCTGAACCAAGAGCTACTTTTTTGTCAAATTTGGTGTAATTCCGTTCAGCAGTTCGGGCTGTAGCCTGTTCCAATTTTTCCTATGGAAATTAACATGGGGACAACGCGTTTTGGGACCCCCCTTTTTTCTCGGCCCCCGCTTGATGAATCACCCCAAAACTTTTAAGACAGGAGCTGACCGGAGCGCCCCATTAGTTTTGAAAATTTCGCGAAGATTCGTCAAACGGCGCCAAAGATATTGGCAAATCAAAAAACGCTTTTCCTATGGAAACTAGGTTCTAACTATAACTACCTACTGGCGATATATATATATATATATTATCTACTGGCGGTCGCCAGTAGATAGTTATAGTTAGGACCTAGTTTCCATAGGAAACTCGTTTTTTGTTTTCTCAATATCTTTGGTGCCGGTTGACGAATCTTTGCGAAATTTTCAAAACTCGTAGCCCGCTCCGGTCAGCTCCTGTCTTGAAAGTTTCGGGGTGATTCGGCAAGCGGGGGCCGAGAAAAAAGGGGGGTCCCAAAATGTGTTTTCTCCATGTTAATTCCCATAGGAAACTTTAGACACGGCTACAGCTCGAACTGCTGAACGGAATTACACCAAATTTGGCAAAAAGGTAGCCCTTGTTTCAGAAAGAGACCTTTTTTTTAAATGGAGTAAATCCGTTCAGTAGTTCCTGAGAAATTCAAAACATAGAGGTCGGAAAATCAATTTCCCATAGGAAACTTTAGACACGGTTACAGCTGAAACTGCTGAACGGAATTACACCAAATTTGGCAAAAAGGTAGCCCTTGGTTCAGAAAGAGACCTTTTTTTTAAATGGTGTAAATCCGTTCAGTAGTTGTTGAGAAAATCAAAAAATAAAAGTTTCGATATATAGAGGCACGGTGGATCCGCGCACCCTCCCGACCACGAGCTTTATTCTAATTGGCTGTCAACACTCCAAACCAGGAAGTGTTGGCAGCCATCTTGTGCCTCGGTAACTGAGGCACAAGAAAAGAGAAAAAGAAGCGCGAAAAACAAGAAAGGGGGCAGGGTAGAAACACCCTGACCCCTAGGCCTGCTCAGGGGTCCCACAAGGACCCCAGGGCCCAAAAAGCATTTAAAAAAAAAAAAAATCGGCCGAATTTGCGCTGGGTGCGCGAATCCGGCCGAAATTTTAAAAAAACGAAGCGCGGACTCCCGCGCTTCGTTATAATTTAGCCCCCGGGTGGGCCAAAACCCGGGGGCATGCTAAAATAAAATTGCGGGGGCCCAGGAGGACCCCCGCAGCCACGGGGACCGCCACCCCCCGGGGCTTTTTTTTAATGTTTGGGGGGCCTCCAAGGCCCCCCCAAGCCCCGGGGACCACCACCCCCCGGGGCTTTCATTAATTATTTGCGGGGGGCACACTGCCCCCCCCGCAGCCCCGGGGACCGCCACCCTGGGGCTTCTTTTAAAAAAAATATATATACCTGTGTGGGGGGACTTGAGCCCCCCCACATGCCCCGGGGACCGCCACCTCCCCGGGGTACTAAAATGCTAATTTGGGGGTCCGTTACGGACCCCCGAGCCCCGGGGACCACCACCTCCCCGGGGCTGTGCAGATGTTGGGAGGGGGGCCGCGCGGCCCCCCTCCTGGAGCCCTCAGTGGCCCTGGGGACCGCCACCCCCCAGGGCCGGCTCCTGCAGTGTCCCGGGGTGCCCACCCCCGGGACACTGCAGTTTGCTATGGCAGGGCGGGAGCCGCGCGGCTCCCGTCCTGCCATAGCAAACTGTGGTTTGGGTTTGAAAGCGAGAGCAGGAAACCTGCTCTGGCTTTCAAAATCAAACCAGATTGCTTTCCACACGGGGAGCTACATGTCAGCAGCTCCCCATGTGGAAAAGCAATGCCGGCTCCCACAGGAGGCGGGGAGCCGGCAGGGACCGTGGGGGCATTGGGGCTCCCCCCACGGTCCCCAACGAAGTGGCCAGGCCCCGGGGGATGGGGTCCCCGGGGCCAGAAGTGGCCCGGGAGGGGGGCCATGCGGCCCCCCTCCCCCATAATTAAAATGTGTTTTTTTTCAAAAACACACACACATCAGTGATGTCATCAGTGATGTCATTTGAGATGTCATCAGTGATGTCACTGACCATGTCATGAATGATGTAATATGTGACGTCATCAGCAGTGCATTGCGGGGGCGCAAGTTATAGTTAGCTGAACTAACTATAACGCCGGAATTTCTATGGTTTTGTACGAGTGAAATGTCGCACTAACTATAACGTCCCTGAAACCTATGGTTTTTTCAGTGAATATATATATATATATATATATAGAGAGAGAGAGAGAGAGATATAGATATATTCATATAGATTTATGCTCACTTGTACTGGATGGAATAAATACACTAGTTGTGCCTGTCATAATGACAAATGTAATAGCTTATGATTGCTCCATGTAAAATATTCCAATAAGCAGTTAAGCATTGACACAGATATCTTTTTTATTGCTTTTTTTTCTGTCACCACTGTCATAACGCACGAGCACCGTGCCATCTCACTCTATGTTACATATGGAGTATCTGGGATATTGATTGTGTTTAAGAAATTGGTCTGACAGAACTGTTGCTATCTGTCCAGTGTAATGCACCCAGGTTCTGAGGAATACAGGGTTATTCCTGAATAGGTAACTGTGTAGTTACCTGCCTGTCATAATATTATGGGGTTCTGGTTTTGGTTCCTTAAAATTAGAAGAACGTTTCAGGTGTATCCAGTATTAGAAGATGACAAGGCAAACACTATTCAGAAGATGTTATTCAAGCACAACCTTAGAGGTGTAGGCCGCTGTTACAGAATCCTATATCAAAACTCACAGGTAATCTCTACATTCTTCACACACCAACAAAGTCGAGAAAGAAACTGTCTGTAAAATCGCAGTGAATCAGTGGATCAAAATTTCTCAAGTTAGTTACAAGCTGTTTAGATTACCTAATTTGAGAAGAATGGAATTCTTCTCAAGGTGGTTGCTTTATTATACCCCCAAAGTAATCAATAAGCTTTTTCTGTCCTCTCCCAATCATTGCTTGTAATAGGTACTTGTCCTCCCGTTCATTCTTTATGGAGCCAGTTGTTTCAGCTCTTAAATTAGAGGCTAGGCAGGAATATCTACCCTGATTCACTCCCCATTCTGTTTGGTTACGTAAGAAATCATAATGAATTATCCAGTGCAGAGAGAAGATTTATATTTGTCTCTATGTCTGTTGCATGTGCACTTATATTACAATGCTGGAAATCCTTAGACATTCCTCATTTTTCAAAGTTGCAGGCGAAGATGACACATGTTAGATTTTTAGAATTAATTTATGCTAAAATTAAGATGCAGGTGGGTATGTATCAAAAACGATGCCATTTTTTTCATTCACTGCAGTCATTGATTAAGAATATGATGAAATGACTTATTGTCTTTTCCTTCTTTTTTCACCCCATGGGATAATCGTACTTTCGACGTATTAAATTGATCTATTCTGTAATTGATCATTGGAGGTTTCCTTTTTCAATTTATAAACGCGCTCTTATATGTCTTTTTTGATTCTACCTAATAAAAAAGCTCCAAACTTTGTTTTTAGCAGTACCATTGGTAAACCTTGATTGTTATCTGATTATATGAACTTTTTAATGAAATTATGGATTTATATTTATATTGTTTTGTGTGTTGGGTTTTTTAGGTCGAGCCTCCTAGGCAGTACATGTTCTGCCTGTTGTGAGGCATATTGTGACTTATCAAGAACACAGAGGGGCTTGGAGTCTGCCCATTGCTTACCATTGGTTGGCTTTCCTTGTCACTCTCATTAGCCTGCTTCTTCTTTGTATCCCACCTTGTCAATCTTGTGCTTTTTCCTTCCATGGAACATTGCCTCTTTCCAGTCTCGTTGACTGGCTGGCATCGCTGCTTCCACTGCTTGCTTTTTAAGCAATACTTTTTTCTTTTGTGTGAAGTTTTCCATTAGAGTGTGTGTTTTCAAGCTATAGCCCTCATGTACACCCCTCCTTGTGCACTCATTGCTGCTCTCTGTTGCCTGACTGCTTCTCGCTGTCTCCCCCCCTCATGCGCTCGCCTGTGTGTTTCTCCTCATTGCTTCCCCCACCCGCGCCCTCCGTGTTGCTTTCCCCAGCACGTGTTGCTTTCGCTCCCGCCCTCACCCCATGTTGTTTTCGCGTCCCTTCCAATCCTTTCACTGTTCCTTTTGCATCCCCTCCCATGTTTCTTTGTTGTTCCCCCACCCTCTGTGTTGTTTCGTCGTTCCCCCACCCTTCCCCATGTTGGTCCGCTCCTCCATACTTCCCCATGTTGCTTTGCCTTTCACTCCCCAGTCCCCACCCTCCCCTGTGTTGCTTCCACTCCTACCACCCGTCAGTTAAAAATGAAAACGCATTTGCACGTTTCATTTTCTGGTCCTGAAGCAGCTGCGCAGTGAAAAGGCCACGAGGCGGCAGGTAAGCATTTTACCAACACCCTAAATAAAGAGAATTAAATCCATATACGCATGAGCCACATAGCTGGAAACTATGGGCTTGACTGCTTGTGATTAAAGCTGACTGGTGTTCTAATGCTTGAAGAAACATTATGTTCGGAGTCGTGTTTAAGGTGTAACTTACATTATTGAATGTTTGCAAAACCTTAATGCAAGTTGGAGACATTATTCCCGAACGAAAGTTATTTAACACACAGCAGCATGTTGTAAACCATCACATAAGCCATCTATGCATCATGTCAACCATCATCAGGCTGTGATGGGGAGTGACGCCTGCTACAAACTTCCAAAGAACTCTACACAACCTCACATAGCAACACAGTGTCATCTTGACCAGCGAGCGCCAAGCTGGAAGATGAAAGCTGGTGGAGCACAACATGCAACATGTTCAGGGCTGGACTGAGGGCCAAAAGCAGCCCTGGCAAATGTTGTCGGACCAGCCCCCTCACTGCATAGTCAGTCACAGGCAGCTCCGTTCGGCGGTGTTGAGGCTTGTATCTTCATTGCACTACTCTGCTAGAGTTACTGTGTCCCGTCCAAGCCTATAGTGAGAGCGGCCCGATAGGTGAAAATAACCCCCATAAGTGAAAATCAGCCTCCAGCCTACCGGGGAAACGCCTGATGCCTTTTTTCTGGAAAACGCTGTGGTGGGGCGCTGGAAAGCACTAGGCCGCAGCCACGCTCAGTACAATTAACCACACGGACACAGTGCTTTACTCGTGGTTGGCGCGAAGACCCCGAGCGGTCTTCCGCCGTTTATTTATCCCCTCGGGTCGAGCCCGCCCCGAGGGGTGTATGCGTGTGTGTGCGATTGCAACAATGTGTGGTAGAGCCCGGGTGACTCTCTACATCCCTTCCTTCTTTTAGTTATAACCACCCAAAGTCCCTTTGCCTCACGGAGACATATATACAAAGTCTCTTAGTCTTTGACTCGGCACCGGGTTGGCCCGGAGACCATACCTCTGGCTCCGGGAGATGTTGACGTCCCGAGTGCCACTCTGAACACCCACTGGCGAGCCCTGGGCATCCTCTGAACCGGCTTGTTCAGGTGCAGCAATCGTGTCTCTGTCTTCTGACGGTACACATTCTGAGACGGGGCCACCAGCCCGGGGAGACTCCTGGGACAACGTGCTCGGACCAGAGACCTCGCTGTCTCCTTCTCCGCTGTCGTGGCCGCGCCCAATTGTCCGCTTGAAGCACGATACATTCCTGGTGACTTGGAGGTGTCCTTTCTTCGCCGTGACCATTGTCCCCTGAACCTTTGTCACGGTCCATGTCTCAGGCTCGAATGGCGTTCGAAATTTCCATCCGGGGAGTCGATCTTTGATCACGACCCGGTCTCCGATGCAGATTCTAGGCTCTTGTGCCCTCCGGGCATCACTGGCCTTCTGGTTGGTGGTTTCTCTTCTGGCTTGAATGGCCTCATCGTCCCTCTCTGGGGGTACCCATGTCGGGTCGGCCGGGATGCTATCCCGCGGGGGCCGCCGAAACAACAGGTGTGAGGGCGCACACTTGGTGGTGCTGTGGGGCGTCTGGCGGTACACTCCGAGGAACTGGTCTAAGGCTGCTTCGGCATTCTCCTCGCGTTCCACCGCGGTGCACAGTGTCTTGTTGAGAGTCCTCATCAGCCGCTCCACCTCCCCATTGGCTTGGGGCCAGAGTGGCGTGATCTTGCGGTGTCGGATGGCTTTGCTTTCCATGTATTCCTGGAACTCCCGACCCTGAAATGGGGGTCCGTTGTCGGACTTGACTTCCTCTGGCAGTCCCAGCACGGCGAAGATTCTGTCCAGAGCCCTCTTCACGTGACGAAACGCCGTTGACCCCACGACTTCCCCGACTGGAAACTTCGAGAACGAGTCAACCATGACCAGCATGTGACGTCCGTCTGGGAAACTCCCGAAGTCGAGGCTGACCTGGGTCCAGGGGAGTTTGGCCGGATCCTCCGTGACTATAGGCGCCGGAGGGGGATCTCCTCCTGTGATGGTGCATTCATGGCAGCCCCTGACCATCTCCTCCACTTTGGTATCCATGGCCGGAAACCAGACCTTCTGCCGAAGCCTCGCCTTCGTTTTCGCCATGCCCTGGTGACCAACATGCGCCAGACCCAGAATTCGTTGCTGGAGGGCCTCCGGGATTACGACGAGATACCCTCTCAGGACAATGCCTTGCTCCCCCACGCTGAGCTCATGACGCACCCTCCAGAGCTGCTGCCGGGCCTGTCCCACTTCCGTTCGTAGCAGGCGGCTCCCATCCATGAAGCGGGCCCAAGTGTTTCCTTCCAGGGCGTCTTTTACCCTGGACAGTGTTCCGTCTGGCGCGGTGGCCTGTCCGATTTCCTCCAGAGTCATGGCCTTCGGGCATGCATGCTGTGACACCATCCTTACCATCGCCTCTGTGTCATTTTCCTCAGTGGACTGGTTCATTGTTGATGCCGGGTCGGGGTGACGTGATAGGTAGTCGGCCGGGTTGTGAGCGCCAGGTCGATACACAACCTTGAATCGATACGCCTGCAGCTATACTGCCCACCGCTCAATCCTTGGGGGTGCCAGCCGTGTTGACCCAGCAAAGAGCGGGACCAAAGGTTTGTGATCCGTCACAACTTGGAAGTCCTGGCCACACAGGTATAGGTGGAAGTGTTGACATGCCCACTTGATGGCGAGAGCTTCCCTCTCGATTTGGGCATATCTGGTCTCAGTGTCGGTGAGAGCCTTACTGGCGTATGCTACGGGTTTCCAGACTTCGGGGTCGTGTTCCTGCAGGAGCACCGCTCCTAGACCCATGGGGCTGGCATCCACGACCAACTCGGTTCGCTTCCTCGGATGGAAATAGGCCATGACCGTTCTGTCCTGCAACCCCTCTTTGATGTCAGTAAACGCCTTGGCAGCAGCACTCGACCATTCCCATGGCTGTCCGCGTTTGGTGAGGGCCCTGAGTGGCTCCGACATGGTGGCAAGCTTTGGGATGAACCGCCCGCAGTATGTGGCCATGCCGACGAAACTCCGCACCTCCGTGGGGTTCTTCGGCGTGCTGGCAGCCCGGATGGCGGCTGCTTTCTTCGGGTCCACCCGGAGCCCCTCCCGGAGCCCCTCCCGCAGCCCCTCCCGCGTGAACACATATCCAAAGAATTCGACGGTGTCTTGATAGAACGAGCATTTCGCCTTGCGCAACGTCAGTCCTGAATCCTCAAGCCTCTGCAACGTGGCGCGGAGGTGAACCCGAAACCGGTCCCAGGATGCTTGTTTCCGGTCCAGGGAAGACATGGCTTGGCAGTTCGGGCTGGACTGTTCCCATGAGGCACAGGGTCAGACTGATTTGCATATGGCCATGTCTGAACTGGGGTGGTGGAGTGAGCTAAAGAATGATGATGGATTAAACCCAGATCAGTTGACTGGGGGTGAGTGTTTGATTTGCTCTAGCGCTCCGTCCATCATCCCCCTTTGGTATCGCTTTGTGGTGATCCTCCAGCGTGCTCGAGAAAACGAGGATATCATCACTCAGGTTAATTACCCCTTGCAGTCCCGACAGCACCTCTCTGACTGCGTTCTGGAAGACTTCAGCTGCCGAAGATATTCCGAAGCTGAGCCTCTTATACCTCCGTAGGCCGACGTGGGTTGAAAACGTGGTGATATATCGGCTTCCCGGTTCCAACTCCAGCTGATGATACCCTGCGTTTAGATCCAGTTTGGAGAACCATTTGGCCCCGTTGAGATCGGCCACGATATCCTCCATGGTCGGGGTTATGTGTTGTTCCCGTTTCACTGCCACATTGGGCAGGCGCATATCTACGCAGAGCCTTATAGCCCCCGGCTGTTTGGGTTTTGGGGCCACGACCAACGGGGACACCCACGGCGTGGGGCCTGAGACTTTTTTGATTACATCCAGCTCTTCTAGTTTTCTCAGTTCTTCCTCGACCTGTGGTCGCAGATTGAATGGTACTCTCCGATGTCGGAGCGCCACTGGCCGGACGGCTGGATCGATATGGCGCTTGAACTTTTTGCCCTTGAGCTTCCCTAGACCTGTGAAGAGGGCCGGGAATTCCTTCAGTATGGCCTCCGCGTGCGACTCGTGTATCTGATTCGCGAAAAACACAAGCCCGAGGTCCTCCGCGGTGTGACAGCTGAGCAGTGTTCCTTTTCGTCCTTCGGTTATGTGGAATCGTGTGTCCGTGATGCATGTGCCGCTGGCTACTTTGGCTTGTATGACTCCCCTCAGCGGTAGTGGGTTGGTTCCTCCATACACGTATATTCTGGCTGTGGACGGTGCGAGTGGGGGTCTTGGTGACAGGCGATCATATTGCTCCGAGTCCATGACATTGACTGAGGCGCCGGTGTCAATTAATGCGTGCACGGCCGTGCCCTCCACTGTTACCGAGCACATCGGGGGAGGCCTTCGTCGTCGATCTGCTCTGCTGGCATACGAAACCACAAACACGTCATCGTCCTCATCCTCCCACACTTGCCTGGCATCTTCGAGTGGAGGAGAGTCCTCCAGGGATACCTGCTGGACACGTTGCGAGATGCTCCTCTGTCTTGACGGGCCCTGCCGGAATCGTCCGCCCCGGCACACCCTGGCGTAGTGATTGAGCCTCCCACACCGGGAACATGTCTTGCCTTTCGCCCCACAGACTGCTGTTCTGGCATGGTTGTCTCCACAGTATCCGCACTGGCCACCACGCGGCGGTGTCTGCGCTTGCCGGATTGGGGCGGGGCGTCTCTGTATGGCGTCCACCCTCTCTTCCTTGACAGCTTGGTGTCTTGGGGCGCACGTGGCGGCCACGGGCATGTGTAGTGCAGCTTCCATGGCTTCGGCCCGGACGTCTGATAACTCGTGTGAGCGTGCCAGGACAAGGATCTCGTCCAGCAAGATCCCTGGTTGTCGCAATATGAGTTGGCGTAGAAGCTTCGAACGGCAGCCCAGGATGATTTGATCCCTGATCTCTGTCTGCGGGGCCACGAACGCGCACGTGCTGGCCAGCTTGCGCAGCCTCACATAGAACATATCGACCGATTCCGAGTCTGTCTGGGCGGCCCTTCGGAACTTGAACTTTTCGAAATCAGGGTTCAGTTGTGGGTCGAAATGTCTATCGAGCGCCCTGACTGCAGCGTCGTAGTCGTCCTCCGTTCCGGTGTTCGGGAGGGTCTCAAAGAGGTCATAAATTTCAGGTCCCCTATAGTAGATGAGGAGTGACCGCTTGACCGTGCCGTCCGTTTCTCTTGTTCCTTTGAAGTAGTGGTTGAGTCGTCCTACCCATGCCCGCCATCGTGGCGCGGCCGTAGCAGGATCCGAGATCTCGCTGAATGGAGGCAGGGGAGCAATGGCGTTGTGATGGTGCCCTGGGATCGGCGCGTCAGGTCCTCTGACTTGGCCTTGAGCTCCGGCCTGTGGGCCAGCCGTGCCCGCCTGGGTGTTGCTCATCTTGGGCGCGCTTTACTCTCTGCCTCCTGTAGGCCTGCAGGACGTCCCACGTGTTCCGCCCCTCACGTGGCCTGTGCGCAGGGGCAGGGCACTGCACCCGGTGGAGGACAGGGGTCGGTCAGTATACAGGCCTGCCCTGGGCCTTGCTGTGTCCGTGGGCAAATTCACTGCCACCTCCTTCTCACCTTGTCCAGGTGGTGTCTCTCCTCCTGTTTTCCCTTTTTTTTTTTCCACTGCAGGCGGCCCTCGGGGCAGCTCTGGGGGCCTTGCAGGGATGGGGAGAACCCAGCGGGGTGGGGCCGAGCGTCGCTCCTCGCTCTGGAGCTCCGCGTGCGCACTCACCCACACTCGCGTTGCCGCCAGAGTCAGCGCCGCCAGCTGAACGTGCTCTCGAGGCCTCGGGAGACACGTGGGCGGGCGCAGGCAGCAGCGGCAGGAACAGCCACCAGCCGTACGGACAGGCGCCGCCAGCTGAACGCGCTCCAAACTCCGGCCAGGAGACGCGTGGGCGGCGCCAACATCAGGTAGGCAGCAGTGCGCGGCGATGCGGGTGGGCTCCGTGAGTCGCTCGGCAGCCTCGGCGGGTGGTGGCGGACGCGTGCCGGTCCGACCGGCCTCGTCGCCAGTGTGGTGGGGCGCTGGAAAGCACTAGGCCGCAGCCGCGCTCAGTACAATTAACCACACGGACACAGTGCTTTACTCGTGGTTGGCGCGAAGACCCCGAGCGGTCTTCCGCCGTTTATTTATCCCCTCAGGTCGAGCCCGCCCCGAGGGGTGTATGCGTGCGTGTGTGTGCGATTGCAACAATGTGTGGTAGAGCCCGGGTGACTCTCTACAAACGCCAATGCTTAGGTCTTGTGGAATGTACATGAATGCCGTCTTGTATGAAAAGATTCTGGATTTTATAACAGTGATTGATGCAGAATAATATACCTTTTGCTGTCAACACCTTGAGTGCTTGTTGCTGGGGCATTACTCCCATAAGTGATATACATTATAATCATCATTCGCGTATCGTTCTCTCTTCCTTAACCGCGGCGCAAATTCCGCCGTGGTGCGGGAGTTCTATTGAGTGGGCGGGGCCGCGTCGTGCGACGTGCGCAGCACTAGCGAGGTAGTGCTTGCGACGGCCGTTGGCCGACGCACGCACGGAACAAATGACGGATATCATGAGTTGGGTACCAGCTCTGTTGCTTGAAATACTCTGCCAGGGTCAGAGGCTGTAGGGCTTTGAGACCACTGACCTTACTTTTCAGAGACAGTGACCACCTGGAGCAAGACATTACAAGTAGGCCTTTCTCTTCACGGATTATAAGAGATTTAAATGGCTGTTTATGCACAATGCCAATGTTAAAGTGAGGTTTGCAACAACGAAATGGTATTTTCAAAAGAAGAACTCAAACACAATCTCATCAAAATATGTTTCATTGTTTCATTAGATGGAGAAATGTTTGGCGTTTTGTTTGAGTGGCTTATTACAAAAATCGTCATGCATGTCTGTCTCTGACAATAGACGAGTGAAGTTCATGACCTAGTCAAATGTTTAAGTCAGCGCCCAACTGTACAAGTCGGTGCTCAGTGACTTAATTTTAGCCAGATGTTCATATAATGTAATGTGATGGAAATGGTTGTGGCAGGAAGATGAAACATTTCTATGTGATTGTGAAAGGTTCTAGTCAGCAGTGGCTATTTCCTCATAAACCAAGATAATAAGCAAAGCCGGTATACAAGGATTACAAAATCTCTCTTGTGAGAGGAGGTCGTGTCCCTTTGGCAGGTTTGGGCATCAGTTCTCGGATAGAATAACTTTAGCTGTTCATTCTGCGACCACATTTCTAAAGAACTTTGATTCATTGGAAAGCAGAAGAAGAATACAGGAACTTCACACCCAGCAGTGAATCACAAACTGGTTGTCCTCTGGTTAACTGTGGCCGTCCAGGAGGCAAACGAGACACATTTTATATTTTTGCTGGGGAAGCTTCAAGGTGTTATTTGTCAACAGAGCTCGCATTCCCATTAAAAAGGGAAAGGTGTAATCTGATCAGTCTGTCTTCCTTTTCCATTCCCGCGAGACAGAACCATTGCTGCATCAATATGGCGTCATTATGTTAAACACGGAGGTTAAGCTGTCCCTGTAGATGAAAACTGCTTTCCTTTCGGGAACAGACAGGCAGGATTATAATGCAGACCAAAAAAAAGCACTGTCAGTTTGAGAGGGTTGATTCGTTCCCTCTTGTCCTTCTACGACAAGAGGGAAGGTATTTCTTGTAAGTTGAGTTAGGCACCACACCTGAACTCGGAGTACTCATGATAGAGATCTGTGTAGTCGAGAGGGATTTTTTCCTCTTCCACAGCTCATCACAAGATAAAGTCTGACAATATTTAGTAGTAACAGACATTACAACACTTAAGGGAAAGCCGAGAAGAGGGCAGCCAATAAAAAAAGCTTCAAACTTAGTAGAGATATTTTTTAAAGAATTAAATGAAAACATTTTTTGTGACATGTTTAAAACAACACTACCTGGAAGCATACCACACCTCTCCTCTAGACTGTGGGTTTAGCAGCTTCCTTACCTTCGGCCTGGGAGTGGTCCCTTTTCAGAAAGCTCACATGCTTTTGTCTGGTAAATCAATATGAATCACTACTGTTTGCAAATATGAGTGCAGAAGGCCGCTGAGTCATCATTAACAAATCGGTTGCAAATGATTTTGAAATTAAGTGAACTTTCGAAGTGCTTCTTCGCCATTCTTATTTCAGCAGCGATTGTCCTATTACAGACATTTGCTGGATTAGCAAAAGGCGCATGTAGGGTGGGCTTTTGGTCCATAGAGAAAATGTATTTGCAATGCTGTTCTCCATCATCAGCATCTTCTTTGAATTCAGAAACATTGGAATATTTCTACCTATTTAATGAATCCTGGGACACATTTCCACAGATACATTTTTCATTTTTTTTAAATAATCGCCTGAAGAAAACAGCAATTTTTGTGTTTTCCCTTCAAATGGAGCCAATTGTACTTCGAATTTAGCACTATAAATTTCTTGTAGAGAAGACAGCTACTTTAATACGCTTTCAAAAAGGAAAACAAAGCTGGTGCATTTTGACACTGCTCCTATAAAGAATCTTAAATCGTCACAGTCTCTTGAGTTCCGAACTCTGTCACTGGTGAAGATCGTTCTGAAGGGATGTCCAAGTAAGGATCTGATTAAACAATTGATGACTATTCTCTTGGTGGATACGGCTTTTCTGAGAATTCTCTTTGGTCCCTGCACAACCACAGATAAAGTAGAGGTACTGACTAATGTCAAATTAAATCAAGGAAATAAGACCCCATTCATGTTGAAACCTGTGTTGAGGAGCTGAACATCTAAGAATGACAATTGTTTTTGTGGGAAAAACTAATGAGCTATATAGCAATAAGGGAATTATTTCCTAATTTGCTGCTATAATGATAGGACATAATGGCGCACCAGAATACTTATTAGAGCAGCCCTTGATAGCGTTTGCGACACCCTTACATCTGGTGACTAATTTAGAAATATGTGTTTTCCATTTTAATTTATGATCTACGGTCACCCTTAAATATAGGCTGTTAGTAGCATGCTCAATAAAAGAGGAATCAGTGTCCCATCTAAATGTTGCTTTAGACCATACAAATGACATAGGGCCAGATGCATCAAAGGGTTTTGCCCATTCTGTGTCTATGGGAAAATGTGTTCATGCATATGGCCCATAGTTTTAGTTTTTGACAAATTAATCTTGAAACTATTGATCTTATTATATACGTCTGCAGACAATTTAAGTGTCTTTAGATTCACATTCAAGTCATGACCGAATAATCATGTCATCCACATATGTCACACAAACTACACACCCGCACAGACATGCTGTTCGAAACCGCTAAGCTTAAGGGCATAACTTCTAAGGCAGAATATTTAGCTAAATCAATGTCAGATCCCAACTCATTTATTGTGTCCTTGCAATGGGGTCACATTTCTACAATTCTTTCAACATGGCACCCACAAGGAGGACTCTGTGGTTCGAGATACGTGGCAAAGGATATAATAAATGTTTTCCTTTCCAACAAAGGCTCAGTGAGCTAGCCAGAATAGCATGCTCATGCACCCCACATTTTGAAATCACTGCGACACAAGAAGACATCTATAACAGATGTTCTTCATTTTATGAACAGTTGTACTCATCTGAGGCAGACAAGGATGTAACAGCTGTACACTAGTATATTCTCATGGTGTCCTGAAAAAATTGTCTTCAGAGCAAGCCATGGATCTGTAAATAACCCCTTATGAAATAGAGGCAGCCATATAGCACATGGCTGCTGGTAAAATGCCGGCCAATGATGGTAGGCCTTTAGAATTGTATAAATTGTTCCAAAAACAAAAGACTAAAAACCTGATGGACATGTACCTGGCAGCGCATGAAAAAGGTGAATTCCCCCCCTACCACTAGCGAAGCTATGATAGTGATATTGCCGGAAAACAGACCACAACCATTTAAACGCCACCTCATACCACCTGGTATCAATGCTCAAACTAGAGTGTAAGATATTGGGGAGAGTTGTGGCGCATAGGCAATTGAGAGTGCTCCCACACTTAATGCATCATGACCAGACTGGCTAAATACCAGGCAGAAGCACATGCCAACATTCGCCAACCCCCTCGTGTAAATACTGCCAGTCGTCTCCATAGACAAGGAGAAGACCATCGATAGTCCTCATTGGAATTATCTTCACGTAGTGTTGCCCGAAATTGCGTTTGGCAGGATAATGGTAAAATTAGCTCAGATGTTTTTTGTTTTTTTTAAACAAACTTTATTGATTTTGAAATATAAAGGAATTTACATGACATTCCTGGAAGCAGCATAAAAGTGAGCCTAATCTAGCTGGACACAAAGATGTCCCAAGGTGTACTTTGTTAACAATATGAATAAAATTCCAATTATACAGCACATCAATTAGCAAATCCTGTTATTATCATATCTTATATATAGCAGGTAACATATTTGTATTGACAAGATAATAAATTGTACATAGTGGTTACTAACACTGCCCCCCCACCCTAACCCCAACTAGTCTCCTGCTTATAGAGTCTCTTAATGAGAAATAGCTACTCGTAGGGCGCTGAGGGGAAAGGGGGAGAGGCCAAAGGTATACAAGGTAGTCTCAGGTCGTCTCTGATCAAATTTGGACATAGTTGCCCTGATCTGTGTTTCGGGTCGAGAGGGGAGGAGGAACTACATCAGTTGGATTCGATCTTCTTGTACATTCGTTACCTATTAATCACTATCTGTATAAGGTTTATATGCTTCTAAGAAGCCATCCCACACATAAGCAATAGGTCGCTTACGTAGTCCTTGATACTCCTCTCTACGCAGTGCGTGTCCCTCTGCAGTACCCCAGCGCAAGACTTCCTCGCGCCAGCTGACGGCAAGGGGGGCCCTAGGGGACCTCTAGTGTCTGGTTATTTGGCGCTTGGCTAACAAGAGTGCTAGGTCTACGAAACTTATCAAGGTTTTAGAGGTTTTCGGGCATGGCTAGAGACCCAGTATGCAGTGTTCCACAGAATTCCAGTGAGGGACCCCAGCTATGTTGTCAAGGTATCGTGAACAGTTGCCCAGTAAGATCACAGGGAGGAGCAGTCCCAGAGCATATGCAGTAGGGTAGCAGGGTCAGCGTGACATCTAGGGCTATGTGGAGAGACCGCTGTGTATAGCCTGTGTAGTTTCAGAAAAACTAGTAAATAGACCTATGAGATATGATGATTGCATTTGTCAACATTTTTCATATTAATATGGATTCACAAGTGCTCAATAAGGTCACTATGACATGCATGTATAATTGTAAGTGTAATTAAAATGTTTTATGGAGTTTTATTTAGAATTGTACTTTGAGAGTCATGGAAAACAAATATACACATTGAATATTTGGTATGTGCTTCCGTCATGATGACGGAAGCATACTCCACATTTACAATTGTTATTAACGCGTGTATTACGAAAAAAGTTATAATGATGTATAAAAAAACTGATTACATTTAAAAGGGTGCAGGACAAAATTACATACATAGCACAATTTACATTTCGTAAGTGATGGAAAATGTTGACATGGAAAGATTATGTTAATTTAATAGATTATGTGACAAATCAAAATGATTAACTTAAATGCAAACAAGAACAAAAAAAAACCACATACCTCCTATTACGGCGGCGATGTGATGGGTCGTCATCCATATCAAGCAGCGGGTAAGCAGCACCTTGCAACATCAGATTAATGGCGAAAAGTCGAGTTGGAGAGGTAGGTAAGGTCAATTAAACCCTTTTATAAGTTTGAATCGGCCAGATAAGGTGCAGAGGTTTAAGGCTATGGTTATGCGGACGATGACCATCTTCGTAATTGGGAAAGACAAAGTCGTGGCTGAAATGCCTCTGTCAGCAGCTTTTCGGCTATTACTCTGTCGATGGAGGAGACTGCATGCGACAGAGACGGCGGAAGTTGGTGAAGCTTCATCTGTTATACCGCCAACATATAAATCAGGCCATCGAACAGTTCTGATGACCGAGGAGGCTCTTCCGTAATGGCGGAGGAGCGTTACTCCACTCATCAGAGTCAGCCTTAGAAAAATAAAATGATAATAAACTATATCATTTTATTTTTCTGTAATTGGCTGGCATGCCTGTATAGGGCGGGGCCGGGCCATGTAAGGGAGGAGTGGTGGGCACTAAGAAGTGCAGATGGAAGTTTGGCAAGCCGTCTCAGGCCAGCCAAACAGACATGCGCACTTCTATTTCTCCAACCCAGCTGTAATCACTTTCGTTTTGTGGCGGTCACCACTGCTGATGACGGACGGATCAGACTCTGATTTTCGGCCGACTGGACACATCCGCCAACACATAAATCGGGCCGTAAGTCAAGGTAGATGACAAGCGTTGATAGACTGGGATCCTCCTATACTGCATTTTGCACCCAAAACGGATGGCAAACCGCCTTGAACAAAAGCATGCACAACTTTTTGTTTATAAGGTCCAAATACTCCCTGGATACCAGCAGCACAAGTACATGCCCCTCAACTCCACAAACACCAATACACACTGTAAGAAACATGCCCGTGTCATGTAGATATACTGCTCAGTACCCATGCTAACTGCAAGTACTGCCTGTATGGTTGGTTCACTGTTCAATAGTTTAGGATTTGGTTTTCATGAACTGTCTTTTACTTCACACAATGAAGTTACTAATGCTTATTATGATTGTGTCATGTACACAAATGCTAGTATAAAACGTTATGGCCCATATGTACTAAAGCATTTTCCCATAGACAAAGAATGGGTAAAAACCTTTGATGCATCTGGCCCTATATCTTGTAACTAATTTCTGATTTTGAGCAACTGCATAAATAATCAAAACTGAATAAAGATCAAAAAGCAACCTGTTTATGCGAAGTGAGGGACCCTCTCCACACCAAGCTTCATGCCCAAGCTGCCAGGATAATGCAGAAAGTTGGGCAGGTCTGCCAAGTAGAAGGAAAATAATAGGGGTGCCAAAATGCACCCATATTTCAATCTACTTGATGTATATATTCTAGATCAGTGGTCATTAACCTTTTAACTTCCGTGGACCCCCACTGAATCACTATTGGAAGCTGGGGACCCTGGCCTAAGCAATATTCACGAAGTGAACCTCACAAAAATACACAAATAAACATGCATCAAACAAATACACAAATTATGAAATATTTTCCTTAATCCACAAAAAGAATACAAAATCCAGTTTTTTGAGTTTTTAGTTTTATTCCTAAAAGGCAAAAAAGATGTTTGATTTTAGTACATTACTCTATTTTGCTCCTCCTAATGCATCTCCTATTTTTGTAGTTATTTGTTTGCGCTTCAACTGAGGCCACCAATCATCCACACTACTATTGCTAAATTTGCGCTACTTCCATAAATCAAACTCAGGATACCAACTTAATTTTTAGCCTCCAGTTTCGAAATCCTTCACATTCACAGAGTGTTTTAAAATGTTACATTTTACGTTTTGCTTTTTATGCGTGTATACTTTATTAATGCGCTAATATTAATTAATTTTCTAAACAGTCACCCTTAGTAGACTTCGCTGACCCCCAGAAGTCCACTGACAGCAGGTTAAGAATTCCTGTTCTAGGTGTAAGGTCTTGACCATTCTGTAACTTACATGCAACCACATTTCTTACTGAAATTCGATTAGAAAAAGAAGTAAACTGCAAGAAATATTACATGAATGCAATCTGGATCGTAGACGATTCCTATCAACTTTGTCAAAAGTTGAAAACTAGTCAATAAAACATACAAAAAGCTTATTCCTTTTCCCATCTAAGGCTTTCTTTACTAATAAATTCAGGTCCATTACATTGTCAATTGTTGCACAATTTGCCCTGAAACCAGTCTGAGAAAATGTAAGAGTATCTCCTTTCTGATGCCCGCAATTAAGGTTTTTGCAGCAATAATTCAGTAAATATCTTACAATCAGAGTCCAGAGATGCGATTAACCAATAACTTCTTAGATCAGATGTTGAAACTCAATTACATGGGCTGTAAAAGTGATCCTTTCCAAGCTGTTAGGATGACCCCCTTTGTTGAAAATGTTGGCATAAGTGAGCATCCTATTTTATACTGTATTGGCCTCTATCGGGCAGGATTATGTACAATTACTACTTTGGGCATTGGAGCGTACTAACCCTTTGTCCGATGGGCCATCTTTCCTGGCCACGCCCCAAGTTTGCCACTACTTAATGAGCCCATAGACCACCCGTGGGGCTGCAAAGTGATACAGTCGGTGTTGGGAGGGACACAATTGCTGCTGAGGAGGTGGCACTGTGAGTGCTGTGAATGAGCGTGGGGGAGGGGCTTTGATTCGGCTGTAAGGAGTGAGTCACTTTGAGTAAGTAGTGGCGAGGTCTGCATTAAAACATCAGGCATATGGAGATTGAAAGACCCTCCCACGCCTCAGTGGAGAGCCTACGCTGGGGACGAGATGGACTGACCTCCTGTGGAGGGGTGACTCCCCGCCAGCCCCGGCATGGGTAAAGATAAGACCTCCAGGGGACACCAGGGCAATACCATCATGCAGTACACTTCCAGGCAAGGTCCTACCCTATGGATTACTAGACAAATGGGGTCCAAGGCCACTGAACAAGAGGAAGAACCATCTTGCGCTACAATCCTGAAAGTCATACAGGGCTGGTGCACAGCATTGGAGGGGAAAAATAGACGTGGTCTCCATAGAAGGGGGCCTTCTCTGCACAGACTTCCATAAGGTGGCCAATAAAGTTACGAACGCAAAACATTCAATTACTGATTTGACTACCGAACTAATGGCACTCAAGGAACAGGTAACACAACTGACGATGGCGACTACAATTCTGGAAAGCAGAGTGGAAGATGCAGAGGAACAACCTGTGATTCCTGTGCTTCCCAGAACGAGCAGAGGGTGACTCTGCTGAATGTTTCCTGGAGGACTGGCTCATAAACATATTGAAGTCGAAAGGTTTATCGGCCATGTTCGCAGTTGAGAGAGCACATAGGGCCTTGATGGTGAGGCCGCTGCCGGGGGCACCACCAAGGGCAATCATAGCCAGAATCTTCAGTTACAGAGACCCCAACAGAAGTTTGAGGGCTGCCAGAGAAGCGGGAGATTTGCACTATAAAAATCCTAAAACTGCTATCTTACCGAACTATACACACAAAGTAGTCTCAAAGAAAATCCTATATGGACGTTAAACAGAAACTCAAAGCCATGAATCTTTCATACATGGCGATGTACCCTGCCAGGCTTAGAGTGATAGCCAATGGAAAGACCATCTTTTCGAGAAACCAGAAAAAGTGTGGTCTTGGTTGGAACTGTGGGACCGAGTTCCTAGACACGAGCAGGCTATGCCTAGGGCATGTTTGAGGCGGCAGAAATACGAGATCTAGACGCAGTGGTAACGAAAGGTCCCACAAGTTGGAGACACTGTAGACTCAGCTCACAACAAGAGTGGCGATCCAACAGGATGGCATGCTGGAAAAAGAGCTAGTAAGTAGCGGGGAGAACAAGCAGACGACAGATGATGAATACGCGATAGGAGAATACCGAGTGGATGAAGAGGATGAACAATAAATAGATTTGTATGACAGACTTACTGTCGAGAAGGTACTTTGCCATCATTACTGCTGACTGTGTCTGATACCTGGGTGCAATGAGAAGGGGGGCTAAGGGTATGGAGGAGGCAGATGGGTGAGATTTAACAAAACCTAACAGCAGTGGGAACATATCTAATATGCAACAGTGGGACTCATCGAGTATACTACATAGGGATCTACAGGGCAGCTGGAGTCCGGCTACTGGTGGTGTTTTGTCCCTTCGGGACTGGAGTCCTGCTGGGTAGTTGCCTTGATACTGCTCATTTCATCAGTTGGTTAGCGTGTAGGCATTTGTTAAAGCCCTACTGGTTTATTATGCACCATGAGGTTTGGGAGGGATAGGCTTGGAAAAGTATTCTGACCTAGAAAGATGAGTAAGCATAATGTTTTGTTGTTACCTAGTGTTTACCTGGGGAGGGTAGTTTTGTCAACTTAGTTTTGTTATGCTACAGTTGACTGAAGTGGAAAAGGAAGAGGTAATCACAGATTGTTCACTGGTACTAGATGTGGGTGCCGAAAGTTGCCAAGAGAGGGGAGGAGACACCCGCCCGGGGGAAGAAGATGGGTAATGCCACAGAAGACAATATCCGCACATACATGGCACAAGGACATAAGTTAGTAGCATGGAATATCAGAGGACTCGGAGGAGACACAAAGTGATGTCCTATCTGTGCAGACAGGGATAAGCATAGCTTGTCTACAGGAAACACATTTAATTGGTGAGGAAGAAAGCAAACTAAAAAAAAAGTGGAAAGCTCAGTTATTCTTGTCTACATACTTTGCCTATGCTCACAGTGTGTCCATATAGGTGGTGCCTGGGATATCATTCAAGCTGCATTACTCTGAGGTGGACACAGGCAGCAGATATGTCCTAGCGCAGGGAACTCTAGATGGTGCAGAAATATGTATTTTACATGTTAACACCTCCAACAGCGATGACAAAGACTTCTTCCTTAAAATGCAGGCATTGTTGAATGACTTTATTGCAACCAGGATACTGTGGGTTGGGGATGTTACCTGTGTGCTGGATGGAGACCAAGATATGTCACTTCCAAAACACTTAACAAAGCCAGGCATGGTTGAGACACTGAGCCTAGTGATGCAGAATGTGGGATGCGTAGATATCTGGGGGGAAATGTACCCGACTGTGCAGGAATGTTCATGCCATTGGGGACGGTGGAGATGGCTACTGAAGTACAATCAGCCAAATACCTGGGGGGATACTCATCAGATCACTCACCCCTCCTCCTTGAGCTCACTGAGAGGAGGTTGCCGATTGGCTGCCCCACACTGGAGCCTACCGCCTGAGGCCTTGTTGGATCCGTCAGGTAGGGAAACACTGGGCGAGGAGCTGATGGAATATCTCAATAGGAATTGGGGTTCGACCACCAGTAAAGCAATTGAATGGGAGGTGATAAAGGCAGTGATATGGGGAGAGTGTAGGAGTAAGGTCTACGGCATTAGACACTAACTAACCAAGGAATTGGGGACATTAGAGGGAAAGTTAGCAGAATTACAGAAACAAGAAACAGAAAATCCAGTAGTAAGGACGAAACGTATGAACACTAGATGTGGAGTTGGGGGAAATGTGGGACATGTTGGACAAGTTTACTCTGCAGGAGTACAGACAGAGGCTGCACAGACAGGGCGACAAACCCAGCAAATTGCTGGCTTGGATACTGAAACAGGAGGGGGAGATGCCCCTCATTATGACCCTGAGATGACCTGTTAGGACACTGGCGACAAAGCAGGTGGCAGAGCCTTTTCCTTTGCTTCGGCCATACTCTGGAATTCCCTTCCTTCTTCAATCTCTGGACTGGAGTCCCATTCTTTCTTCCGTAAGGCACTGAAGACTTGGCTTTTCACCCACTCATCACTGTGAGCCCTACGCATTCTTGTCTGTTGGCCCTTTCCGCAGCGCCTTGACGCCTCCGGGCAAAGTTTGCGCTTTATAAGGCTAATATTCATTCAGTCATTCATTCAATCAATAGCGTGCTCAGAGATCATTAAGTAGGACTGCATTGATGGGAAACATCAGCCCGATGCAGAATCTATAATCACCTATCTGGCACAGATAGACCTCCTTGTGGTCCTGCCAACCCTCTGAGAGGAGCTGGAAGCAGAAATCATGCCAGGGGAGCTGTGGAAGATGTCTTGAAGGAAAACGCCAGTTGGGGACGACTTCAGAGTGAAGTATAATCAGCACCACAGTTGATGGATCCACTGTTGGAGGTCTACTGGGAAGTGGTGGGATGGTCTTCACAGACTAAGTGATGGAGCATGGCACCCGCCAGGGATTTCTCCTTACCCCACTATAGTTCGCCCTGTCAATGGAACACTTAGCTGCAAAACTGAGGAGAGACATGGGAGAATTTGGTATCAAGATTGGTGATAAGACACATCTAATATCCCTAAATGCGGATCATGTTCTTTTTTACTTGAGGAGACCTGAAGACTCTGTGCCACTGCTATTGACTAAATTAGACAACTTCGGAGTAGTAGCTCCCCTCAAGATTGTAGGCGTAAAACGCTGCTGTTTTCATTGGGAGCGCTGCGTGCCTCCCCTGGGCCTGACCTGGATAATCTGAGTTTGAAATAGGAAACAGATGCATTTAGATATTTGGGAATTATGGTGCCACATACCACAGAGGGACAACGCCGTCATAACACAGATAAGATGCTGAAAGGTCTAGCATGGTTCCCCACTTTCTTGAACACGCTGCCGCTTTCAGTGGCAGGGCAGATCGCAATTGCGAAGATGGTTTTTCTCCCGTGATGCCTCTATATAGTGCAGAACTCATTACACACGCTCAACCAAGAAATATTTAGGGCACTAGATAGGTTGCTGATATCCCTACTTTGGGCGGGAAAGAGAAGCAGAGTGGCTTACCTTCAAACTGGATCTGGAGGAGAGGTGGGCATGGGATCACCTGACATTGAATTGTATTACTATGCAACTATGCTACAACATGCAGCCTAGCGGGCGACGTAAGATGACGACTGTGAGAAGAGACTGTTGAGGGGCACTTGCGGGAACACTCCCCTAACGGAGTTGCTTATGAGGGGTTCGAGGGTGCCCTATCTAGTGCGACAAACGACTGACATCTAGGAGAGGGTAATTACCAGGTTTATGAATTTACCCCCTTCTGCGAGACAGTTGGACTTGTGGACACTGATACCAATTAAACGCCTCAGTGAGGATATGTCAGTTGCACACTGGAGGGAGGGTGGTTGTGGGACGCCGTGAGACCTGTACCCGAGAAAGCGATTCATTACATTTGCAAGAGCCTGCGAGGAGTTCTCAGTGGGGCCTGGTCAGTTTCTACGGCATGCCAAAATCGCAGGTACAGCACGGGAAATCTGGACAGGGTTTCCTGGAACCCCACAGCAGTGTGATACGCTGTAGATGATGCTGACAGTAGGTTCTACTCAACATTTGGTGTCCAAGCACATAAAACGGACAGGGTTAGGGAGAGCCTTAATACCAAACAGGCATGGATAGATGACTTAGAGGATCTGTTGACAGATAAAGAATGTATAGCGATGTGGGAGCTGATAAAAAAGTTTAAGGCAACACCAGGTTTAAATTGCTACACTTTGATTATGTCCACCGAACATACCTGACGCTAGTCAAACTAGGTAGTATGTATGTATGTATAGTTATACCAAATGCTATTCAATTAGTTTCAATTGCCCCGTGTGACTGGTCTGATCATCACTATATCTCCTTCCACATCATAGAACCCTGGTCCAAGAAAAGATCACAAGACAAGAATCCCAGGCTCTGGAAACGATCTCTTCGAAACTCAAACATGGATGACCTGATCTCCATCAGCAAGAACACCTTGTTGCCTCCTACTGACATGTCCGAGGTACAGGACCTCACGGAACATTGCAACAGCTCTATACTGAGTATCCTTAACTCCGTTGTCCCCCTTCAACTGAAAAGACAGTCCTCCAAAGACTCCAAACCTTGGTTCAACGATGGCCTAAATTCAGAGAGACGCAATCTTAGACTTGCCGAACGATCCTGGAGAGGATCCCCATCCCCGGAACTCCTCATGCTCCTGAGATCTAGACGAAGCTCTTACAATAAACTTATCAAGAGGGCAAAATTGAACTTTTTCAGAAGCCAACTAGATAATGCCAGAAACAGACCAAAAAAACTTTTTGAACTGATCAAACTCCAATCCAACTATCTTCCCACCCTTCCGCTATCGCAGGCACCCATGCAGCCAACCTGTGAAGTGTTTGCCTCTTTCTTCCTTGAAAATACTTTTAAGAATGAAAATGATCTACGAGCTCTACAATGCAAACAACCTACTTTCCTTTGCCCTACTAACCCTACTTCCCCTCCTCCACCTCATCCTCTGCCCGCCACTGTTCCCTCATCCAAAAATATCTCCTGCTGGAGCCAACCCACTCCACTCCAGCCTCTGCCTGACATAGGACTTTCTTCCAAAAATAACGCCTGCTGGAGACAATTCACTCCCTATGATGAATGCTCTATTCTCAACTTGCTTACTACTCTGAAACCCTCTAACCACTTCAATGACCCTCTACCCGCAAGCTTCTTCAATGAGATGAAAGGGTCCTTAGTCCCCCTCTGGACCAAAATAGTAAATGCCTCCCTTCATCAAGGTATGATTCCTGACTGTCTGAAGGCAGGGCAGGTTTCGCCCTTTCTCAAAAAACCCACGGCTAACCAAGAGGACCTTAATAACTATCGGCCTATCACTAGCATCCCAACTCTAGCAAAGCTCCTTGAGAAATGTGTTCTTGTCCAACTATGTAACCACATTGACCAATTCCAGCTCTTAGATCAATTCCAATCGGGTTTTCGCCAGGGCCACAGTACTGAAACAGCTATTACTCATATAGTAGATGACGCCCTAAAAATGCTCGATCGGAATGAAGCTTGCCTTCTAATCCTCCTTGACTTATCTTCAGCGTTTGATACTGTCAAGCATGATAACCTCCTTGGCTTACTGGAACGAAGGATGGGTCTCTCTGGCCCTGTTCTAAACTGGTTTGCCTCCTTTCTCAACAACAGAACGCAAAGATTTAAAGTCAATCAATCCCTTTCCAACTCCTCGCCATCCACTCTTGGGGTTCCTAAGGGATCTGCTCTCTCCCCCACGCTATTCAACTTGTTCATGGAGCCTCTAACGGTTTTACTCAACTCTTCCAACATTCACTATCACATGTATGCCGATGACACCCAACTTTACCTGAAAATCTCTTCCCCAGACGACATCAAATCGCTCAACTCTACCCTACTCAAAACGCAACACTGGCTCACTACCCAGCATCTTAAGCTCAACTCCTCCAAAACGGAATTCCTCCTGATAGCACCAACCAAAAAGACGGCAATCATCGCTGAGTACTTGAAACACTTAACTGCTCTCAACTGTACCCCTCACATCATTGACTCTGCCAGGTCTCTTGGAATTATATTTGACAAGTCATTGAGCATGCAGGAACACATTAGCTCAGCCACCAAAGGGGCCAACTTCCACATGAGTATTCTAAGAAAGGTAAAACCCTTCCTCCGCCCGGACGACTTCAAGTCTGCTGTTCAAGCTCTAGTAATCTCCAGGCTAGACTATGGCTGTGCAACCCTAAGTGGGCTACCCAGGTACAAGCTAGCTCCGCTCAGGGCTTCCCTGAACTCAGCGGCAAGGCTCACCACAGGTTCCAGAAGAAATAGCCACATCACGCCGGTTCTGAAATCCTTAAACTGGCTACCTTTGGAGGCTAAAATTGATCTCAAGATTGCGTGCATGACGCACAAGGCCTTTCACTTTAACACCCCTTTGTACCTAGCCCAAAAACTGGAGCTCTCTGGCGGGAGCCGATCTTCGAGGAGTTCCAGCACTCTGCTGCTGAAACCTCAAAAATTCCAGAAAAAGAAAACTTACAACCGGGCGTTCTCGGGTATTGCCCCGAGAATTTGGAACTCCTTGCCTCCGCACATCAGACTGATTCCTTCTACGTCGTCTTTCAAAAAAGAAGTGAAAGCCCTTTGGACGAATGCCCTTGTTTGACGGCACCTACCTCCACTGACTATGCCCACTACGCTGGTTTGTGCTAAACCCCGCCATTTGTTTGTTGCACTTTTATGGTACACTATTTCCTCTTGCATATTTTACTGCTCCTCTATCGTCTCCATTACTTTGCTTATCATTGTTGTTGTTGTTTTACCTGCAACTCTGTTTGTACCTCGGTACATCTGTAAAGCGCTCTGATACCCGCTTGGGTCACGTTCGCGCTATATAAAACTTTATAAATAAATAAAATAATTATGTGGGAAGGGCAGCGACCGGCCCGAGATGCGCAGCGGATGGTGCTACCTTTCTGCACATGGCTTGTCTGTGCCCAACAGTGTGTGCTTTTTGGGCAATGGTGGCAGCAAGACTGGGGATGGCAACTGGTATTGAGCTGAAGGATGTCCCAAGACACTGCCTCCAGGGCACAATTAAGAAAACCTGGGGGTGAAAATGCAATGGAAATTCCCACAACTTGTGCTGATCATTGCTAAGAGGCGTGTAGCTTGGGGTGGCTGGGAAAGAGAGCCCTCTCGATAACATTGTGGAATAGGGACACAGTCAAGTGAGCATTAGTAGTGGAGACACACATCAGACAGACCAGAAAGGATGACAAAGTGATGGAAGACTTAGAAACTTGGGTGGCACTGACAGCTGGTACCCTAAATATTTGGTGGGGCAACCAACCACTGACCTGCATACTTTTAAGGCCAACGCCAAAGCTGTCAGCCATGGCTCTTTATAAACAGTTTTTATAAAGAACCACAACTGAAAGCTCTGGCATTGAGGCGGAAGGCAGTGCGAGTCGCTTACAGTGCTTGTCAGTGGGAAATAAATTAAAAAAAAAAAAATTTACTTATCTACTCAGCAGGCTTGCCTCCTCCAGTTCCCAAGTTTGAGTCCCTTGGCACTGGTCGGCAGTCCACACCAATCCTGACACTACTCTCATGCTACTGACAATGTTAGGCAGCATGACAGCCACACCAGGATTGGCTGGGGTGGGCTGCCTCGACGTTCCCATAGGCACTGGGGGCCTGTGCCTGCTCTCCATCCAGCTGTCTAAGACAGATGGGTGGAGTAGTTTAAAATGTGCATGTCAGGCTGGCCATCTCAAGACAGCTGGCCAAAATGACATGCACACTCTTAACTGGTGGAGTAAGCACCGCTCCCCAGTTGCCAGTCAGCAGCAGTGGCCCCACCCCCAAACACGACTCAGACTGGGGAAAGGGAAAAATTAAAATGTTAATAAATAAATTTTATTACCATTTTATTTTTCACCTTTGTGGCGCTGGCAGCAGGGGGGTGACACTTCTCAGCACTAATGGAGGTTCCGCCGCTAAATATGTTTTTATTGGTTTCACTGTTACACAGCAATAAACCAGCAATCCAAGTCAACAACATCACATTATTCACCTACAACGTAGTCCATCTTTCATCACCATAGCTGAGCCATGCCACCTCCTGTGCCTAATCTTATTCATAAACCATTCATTTCCTCTGTCTGTGGAATTAACAGAGAACCCCCTCAACTTCCCTGTTTTTGCCACGTCTCTCCTAGCCTATTGACTACCTTTCCAACACAGCGGGTTCTATCATATTCGTTCCGTCATCCCCTGTCGCTGTGTCTGTGTCTTCGGGTGTTGAGTGCCCTCTTCTCCTTCCTGAAATACATCCAGTCCACGGCCCAGCAGTGGCGGCCCCTCCATTTGGGAGGAGGAGCGTCACCCCCTCCTTCTGCCAGTGCTGCAAAAGTGAAAAATAAAAAGGTGATAAAATTAATTTATTAACATTTTGTTATCCCTTTCCCCAGCCCGATCTGTGTGTAAAAGGCAGGGCCAGTGCTGCTGACTGGCAGCAGGGGAGTGGTGCTCACTCCACCAGTTTAGAGTGCGCATGTCATTTTGTCCAGCTATCTTGCAACAGCCAACCTAACATGCGCACTTTAAACCACTCCATCCAGCTGTCTTATACAGCTGGGTGGAAGCAGGCACAGGCCTCCAGTGCCTGCAGGAGCATCGAGGCAGCCTGCTCCAGCCAATAACGTTGCTGCTCTCATGCTGCTTAACATTATCAGCAGCATGAGAAAAGCATCTGGGTTGGTGTGGAGAATTCAATTGCTGTAGACCAGCGCCAATGGACTCAACCATGAGGACCGGAGGAGGCGAGCCAGCGGAGTGGGTAAGTACATTTTTATTTTTTTAATTTATTTCTCACTGACAAACACTGTAAGCGACTTGCACTGCCTTCAGCCTCAACACCAGAGCTCTCAGTCGTGGTTCGTTATGAACACTGTTTATAATAAGCCATGACTGACAGCTTTGGCCTTGATCTTAAAGGCATGCTGGCCAGTGGTTGGTTGCCCCACCAAATATTTTGGGTGCCAGGCCACCACTGAACATAAATCAGTTGTGCCAAACTTCCTCATTGGTAATGGAAGTGTCTTTAGTTTCCACAATTCTCGACTAATGTCCCTTGACTAGATAGACTCTAAATGTTCACACCAAGTCACTTCATGTTTGGCTTCAGTAATCTCAAAAAAATACTTTTTAAAAATTAAATTCAATTGCTTTTTTGACAGGTCTTGAGAGATGATATTATATGATTTTAGCACACGCCTCTTAGATGTTCTATATAGCCTTTACTCTGTTGAGTCCATAACATTAAACTTATTATACAAATTCATAAATATCCCCTGAGCCAGAAGCCAGCGACAACTCTCCTCTGAGAGTGGTCTGAATTTGGCTCTCCCTTTTGTTCAGATAATAATACATTGCCCTGGTATTCTCTCTGACTCAACCAAGTGCAAATCCACTAATGGCAGGTCCTGCTTTAGAGTCAGATGAAGTGCTCCCAAATCCAACATATTTAGGTGATATATAACTGTTTGGTTTAACACTTTAACTGCAATGTCAATTGTCCAAAAAAACCAAAACACCCCGACCTGGCTTTAAGGCGTATGTCAGGAGCGGCCGGTCAATTGGGGATGAGGGGCCATGCCCCTTCAACTTTCTCCCCTCATGAACAGTGTCTGTTAGGCTGACGAAAGGTCAGCCTGACAGACATTGTTTACTTTCAGGTCAGGCAGCCAGGAGCCAGACATGCGCATTTAGCGCAGGCTCCTGGCTGCCTGAGCTGAACTTTGCTGGGCTGAGGAAGTCACAGCTCCTGTGGGCGTGACATCCTCAGCTCAGCAAAGCTCCCTGAGGCCCTCCCCTCAGTGACGAGGGGTAGCGTCACTGATTGCCTCGCACCTGGGCACTTCAGTTTTAAGCCCTGAAGCGCCCAGGGTCGAGTGCCAATCAGTGACACTTCATCACAGAGTGGGTTCGGGTCAGCAGTCTCAATGACCCCATCCCACTCTGTGATGACGTTGGGACTGCTGCCTTCCCTCATTGGCTGACTTTAGGTCAGCCAATGAGGAAGGCAGCAGTACCAAGCCTCCTGGAACCTCTGAGGCAGAGCTGGCTGCAGGTAAGTGTTTGCTTTTCTTTTAAACTGTTTGGTGCGACGTGCGTGTATGTATGAATGTTTGGTGAAGAGTGTTGTGAATGAATGTGTTTGTGTGCTTGCGTGCGTGAGTGTATGTATGAATGTTCGGTGAAGAGTGTTGTGAATGGATGTTTTTGTGTGCGTGCATTTGTGTGAAGACATTGCTTTGAGTGTTATGTGTATGTGTGTGTGTGTGTGAGAGTGTGTCCCGTCCGCCCCCCTCCCTCCAAAACTTACCGGCCGCCACTGGCGTATGTTTATGGGGGGGGGGCAATTTCTCGATACATACCCCTGTCATAGCCTCTTCCTATGGCATGACTTTGGTAACAACTGAAAAGCTGTGGGGGATAGACTCATTTTGTCCTCTGAACCTCCTATTCTCTGGCACCATTGATCTTTTACACACACACCTGAAGAGGTCTTAAGTGCAGCTGTGCATACAATATGATAAATATGTCCAATAAAATGGAAGAAAGGAGAGCTATTTGGCTGTAATGTGAGAGGAATGTGTGGAGTTGAAAACATTTTCAATGTTATAATACAATAATACCTCCAAAGTATACACTTTTGCAACCCTCGAATTCATAAATGCACCTATGTATTAGAGTATTGCACTGCTGACGTGGGCAACTTTAGTGAGTTTATAAGAACCCCACTGCAAACACCACTCTCAGGGCCAGATGTACGACCCTTTTTAGCAGTCGCAAATGGGAAATCGGCCCGTTTGCGACAGATAAAAAGGCTGGTGGTAAACAACCCCTATTTTTCAAGTCGGTAACCAATTACTGACTCGCAAAATAGGGTTTGCGAGTCGCTATTAGGAAGCGGCATGCCAATGGCATCCCTTCCTATTAGCGAGTCGCACTTGTATGTACCATTGTTTTGTGACCATAATTGCGGTCGCAAATCACTCGCAGTTTACCACCTACCTCAAGTAGTGGTAAGCCAAGCAAACAGGAAGGGGTCCTAAGGGGACCCCTTCTCCTTTGTGAATGGATGCAAAAATATTTTTTAAGAGCAGGCAGTGGTCACACAGACCACTGCCTATTCTTAAACAAGCATTTGCAATGCAATAGGTCTCACATTACTGATAGTTTGCGGTATTGGCGTTGCAAATAATAATGCAACGCCAATAGCTCATACTTTCAGTAATGCGAGACCTAGTGCATTGCAAATGCTTGCGTAGTGAGCCAGGAACCAGCTTTGTATGTCTCAGTGCAGTACCGCAAGCTGCTCTTACAGGTCCCTAGTGAGCAAGGCACCAACATTGTATGGCTCGGTGCAGTACCGCAAGCTGCTCCTAGAGGTCCCTAGTGAACAAGGCACCAGCACTGCATGTCTCGGTGCAGTACTGCAAGCTGCTCCTAGAGGTCCCTAGTGAGCAAGGTACCAGCACTGCATGTCTCGGTGCAGCACCGCAAGCTGCTCCTAGAGGTCCCTAGTGAGCAAGGCACTAGCACTGCATGTCTAGGTGCAGTACCGCAAGCTGCTCCTAGAGGTCCCTAGTGAGCAAGGTACCAGCACTGCATGTCTAGGTCCAGTACCGCAAGCTGCTCCTAGAGGTCCCTAGTGAGCAAGACACCAGCACTGAATGTCTCGGTGCAGTACCGCAAGCTGCTCCTAGAGATCCCTAGTGAGCAAGGCACCAGCACTGCATGTCAAGGTGCAGTACCGCAAACTGCTCCTAGAGTTCCCTAGTGACCAAGGCACCAGCACTGCTGACCTCTTTTGGTCACATATGGTACTGAACCCTGCAGAAGATATGGTAAATCCACCCTACCCATAATGCATTGCATGCAAGACAGTACCACGAGTACATTTAAATAGCGATGTCCATATATACAATTAGTAGCTTTGAAATGTGACAAAAGAATTATTACTTTAATTTCGGATTAGGTTATACTCTGTGTGGAGCTGATGAAGGGAAATTTATAGACGGTTCTAGTGAGCGAAGTAACCACTGCCAAGGACCAAGTGTGTGTCTTGCCTGAAGCCTTTTAAGAAAATAGTGTCTTGAGGCTGTAATTAAAACCTAGGGAGTAACAACACATGTGAATGGGGGTGTTCTCATGGGAGGTTACAAGAAGAGACAAGGCGGTACTAAGGAGGGACTACTAAGCCTATTGACCAATGAAAAGCCACCATTTACAAAGGACAGGGACAGGAGCCAATTAAAAAGATGGGCGGAAAGTGGGCAGAGCCTTATGCACATATCCTGAATACAACATGTCTCGAAGAGACAGCGCAAGCGCTGCCTAGGTAAGGCCTAAAAATGGAACAGAAACGTTTCATTTTTCTTTTTTAAATGCATCCCGTTTTCCTTTGAGGAAAACGGGCTGCATTTAAAAAAAACTGCTTTATTTAAAAAGCAGTCACAGACATGGTGGTCTGCTGACCCCAGCAGGCCACCATCCCTATGAGTGCTGGCCATTCCCAATAGGTCGCAAATTGCGACCTGCCTCATGAATATTGATGAAGCAGGTCATTTGCGACCCCATTAGGAATCGCAAACAGTGTCTGAGACACTGTTGTACATTCCATTTTGTGAGCCGCAAATTGCGAGTTGCAAAATGGAATGGTCGTACATCTGGCCCTCAGTTCCTTTAGTGTCCCTGACATTTCCATCCACTTGTTTCTGATTGAATTGGTCGGTATTCTGCACCAGCTGGTGCAGGAGAAAGGGTTTTGACATACTAAGTTACATTTTGGGATTGGAACTTAAAAATGTGGGGGTTGTAAAAGCTATATACAATCAATAGCTCAAACCTATATGCTAATATTGAAAACGCTGGATGCACCGAAGAGGGCACTGATGACACTAGAGGCTTGAGATACAGATAAAGCAGGTTTTAATTTGTGTGCATTGCTCAAACTAGAAGAGATCGATCCTCGTAGAGTCAAAAGCATCCTTTTATACTGCCTAAATCCTGCTGCTGGAAGCGTTTACCCCGCCACTCTCAGTCATTAGAGGGAAGATTGGTGAATGCAATCTCATAAAAGGGTGCTATACAAGAGGTAACCTACCCTATGGCACAGCTAGTGGGAGAGCACCATGAACCCTATCAGACAGACATGAGTATAGTCATTTTTGACACACCCTGTTAGTCTCTGCCTTGGTGGAAGTGTTGCTGGGCGGTGAAGCAGCTGCCACCGCGGCCAGCAAACGTATATCTACTGAAATGCTGCCACTGTACTCTAGGTACTAGGAACTTCTGAATAGCAACCTGCCACCTTGGGTAGAGAGCAGGGAGCTTTTGTTTAAGTAGAAAGCCACCATATAGCACATACGCACCATATAAGCAGTGGTCTGGCTGGAAACAGAACGATATCATGGTCAGAGTTGTGCAATCACAGATATTTGGTGGCGTTCTGGAAGATCATTCAGTATGCTCCCTCCAAATGTGGTGCTGAGTGGTGGAAGCAGTGATAAGAGTCATTGCCTTGTAGTTTCGGAGGTCTTTCCCAGCACTTCTTGAAGGCTGCTGAATTTATCTACCTGTGGTCCTTTGCGTTTGTCATTGATGATGGAAAGCAGGTGGCTGGTGGTGCTGCTGCTGTTGCTGTTGTATGAAGTTACTTCAGAGAGAAGCCCCTCATTCAACCCTTAGGCTTAACTCTGAGAAAGTTTGTTTCTCTTACCTATGTCAAATGATTTTAAAGTTTCCGCTTCTGTCATCATCCTCTGTATCTCATCATGCAGCTGAGGACTGAAGAGCGTTCACAGAGACTGGCAGAGCCTGAATATTGTACTTGGCATTTGAAATGAGAGAAGTGGGCCACAGTCCTGAGAAGTGCTGTAAGATCGTGCTGCAGCAATTACCATGAGATGAGAGCTATTCTGAGTGCTTGCCAGGACTGGCCATTTTAAGAGCACACCGAGCTCATCCTCTCACTCTCAGCAGACCCCGTCTCCATGAAGACCAACTTCCACAACTGCATGAAGAATGCCGCAGCCTGGATGAAGGACAACTGTCTGAAGCTCAACACAGACAAGACTGAAGTGCTGTTCTTTGGCAATCACGCCTCCCTCTGGAACGCCATCTGATGGCCTGCCGAACTCGGACCCACCCCCATAACAAAAGACCACACCTGCAACCTCGGCATCATCCTGGACAGCAAACTCACCATGAAACGACAGATCAACACAGTCTCCACTGCCTGCTTCCACACTCTCTGCATAGTCCAAAGAATCTTCAAAAGGCTCCCCATAAGCATGAGAAAAACAGTCACGCAAGCCTTAATCCTAAACCGGCTGGACTACGGCATGCACTGTACACAGGATCCACCATCGAACTCATGAGAAGGCTGCAGGTGACACAGAACTCAGTGGCCAGACTGATCCTCAACCTGCCCTAACGGACCCACATCACCCAACACCCGAGGAACCTTCACTGTCTCCCCGTCCAGAAAAGATGCAAGTTCAAGCTACTGACACACACCTACAAAGCCCTCCAAAGACCAGCATACATGAACCACTGTTTGAACTTCCACCAACCATCAAGAAACCTTTACTCCGCCTCCCTCACCCTTGCACAGACACGTGCATCTGCCGTAGCCACAGCGGAGGCCACTTCTTCTCCCACCTCGCTGCCAAGTCTCCACTTCCGAACATCACCCTCGCTGACAGATTTCCGGGAGAGACTCAAGACGTGGCTTCTCGACTAAGCCCAGCAACCCAGCACCTGGATTCGGCCATGGGTGATAAGCCACGCTCTACAAATACTGATTGATTAATTGAGTGTTCATACCCACCTTGAGCATCTTGCTAAAGTCTTCACTATGGTTCCTGGGCTATCACTGAGTCTCAAAGAGCCGGCCAGTCATAGCAGTTGAAGAGGGCTGTAGAATAAGCAACTCATGGAGATGATATGCAAAGATTTTTGCCCAGAAAATTCATATGTTTTCTATCCTCATATGGAAAAGCTGATGAGGATGAAGAGGGAAGAAACATACAGACGAGACTAGTAAATAATCCACAGAGGAGTTCTCCATCACCAGTAATGAATCCTGGCCAGGAGACTTCATTTTCTTCTACTGTCATCTCTTTGTTGGCTTGACTGAAGTTGGCTCGAGAAATACCTCCATGACAAACTCTTAAGAGGCTAGGCTATTATGCTTATTTTGAAGTATAGTTGTCTGTATTTGAAAAAAGACAGAAATGGTTGCCTCTTATTATTAGGTCGCGGTATAATCACACTCGGAAACCGAGGCTTTAAAAGGAGATTCTCAGTTCTCTTCAGAGGTTCCCCATTTGCCCAGATGCTCTCAGTCCCACATGACCTGTTCCTCACCATATACAGAGCAATGTCCATTCCATTCTTAGTTCTGCACTCTGGCTGTGTCTATGTTCCAGGTATGATCTCGTGGGTCACTTTTCAATGGGTCAAAGTGCACTTCCTCCCTCAGTTATCTCCCTTTGCATAAGGGTTTCAGCAAGGGCAGACAGTGGCAGATCTGCACAGACTCCGCTGCAGATGGGGAGGAGAGAAGAGGGAGACACACTGCCAAATACGCTTTGATACAAACCTAAGCTGTACCTTATTCTTCCCAATCTATGATGGAACCTGCTATTCCCTTCCAAACCAAGGTGGAGCCTGCCTGTTTTTTCCTGTAAATCCAACATGAGCACCGCATTCGCATCTCTGCAGGCAAGTCCCTAATCCAAGATAGAGTTATATATTTCAAACCACCTGAATCAGGGCTCAATGGTTCACTTAACAGAGCTATACAGGAGCCACAATTTCCAATTGTTATTGTCTTTCAAACCTCTTGTATTCTGCAGTGGAGACCTTGTTGCTGTTACGGAAACTCTGGTTGTGGAGGGATAAGCCTTGTTCTGGCCAGTGTGAGGATCCTTGTTTCCTTCTTCATTCCATGGATACTGTATCGCTGCCTAGTGGCCCTGTCTCATGTGACACTGTCAGCGGGAGTGATTTCTAGCTTAGATTTACATATTCCAGAATGGACCTTCATGTTGGCTAAAAAGCCAGACTTGGCGTAAGCTGTCAGAAACGCCAAGGATCCACTTGACAGCTGCGTTTCCTGTTGTATTGTATGGACTAGTTTTAGGATTGTGGTTTCTCCTATACTTGAGGGTGCCTGTTGAAAAATATTCTCATTACTATTCAGGCAAGTTCCATTTTCAAAAGAGAATTGATTGTGGGTTTCCTCTGTCTTCACTGTTAAGCTGTCAGATCAGCTGTCTGTCTTTTGCTACAGATGCTCATATTTTCTTTAGTACTCCTTCCCCTCTAGGAGTCCACGCGTACCTCCTCTTGGCAAATTCATTAGCGGTGAGACTGTAGGGCCTCAGGAGGAGGGCTCGTCCTTACTTCTGTAGCTGCATCTGAGCTATGCTATGGTCTTAAAGTCTCCAAAAACCATACAGCTATATGCATGTTTTTGTAAGACACTGTTGCCAAAAAATGAACATTTCTATCTATGGAAATGTGTTCTGGGATTCCAGGCCTAGGTGGAGTCATTCTAATGTTCATGAAATTAGGATAGGGTCCTATGAGGGCCAATAGTATCTTGGCTTTATGTTCTGAACAAACTTAATTAATTTTGATCTAGCTTTATGTTCTGAACAAACTTAATACATTTTGATCTAGCTTTATGTTCTGAACAAATCTGATCTGATGTAATTTCTCTTCTTTCAAAGGAAAATTGGTACAATAAATGCAACAGCCAGGGATGTCTGGTTGTTTTATGTTATGAGTGCAGCTCACTCAATCGATCTTTCTTCTTTGAATTCTGGTACTTGTAGTCTCACATAGTTTAATGAGAAAGTTAAAAAAGGGATATGAGGAAAAGTATTGAGATAGTGCAACTACTCCTGCCTAGCATGGTACGACTTGAGAAGCCCAATGTATTAAATATTCTTCACTCCCCCAAAGCCTGTGCTGCCCAAAGTGCCAGACTTTTGAGAAGGGAAAAGCACACATTTCAATGTTTTAAATGACATTGCGGGTTGCAAATGTCACAGGCACTCACCATTCATTGCAGATCGCAAGGAAAGGGGTTGGCAAAGAAGTTTTTCTCTTCCTTGACTTTTGCAATGAAATTACTGGCTATCTGTTGCATTCTTCCAACTCTCCAGTTGCAGATGAACACAAGGATTTGCCTTAGGAATCATCCCTGTGAATGCCGATGAGGCAGGACATCTACGAATCCTTGCAAGCTGACACTTTGACAAATTGATGCATCTGGCGCATTGCAAAAAATGACCAGTTTGCACTGCAGACGCTGTGGAAGCACAGTGCTGCTATGTGACCTAGATGATACTACATTGGGCCTAAGTTCTTTCAGCATTCTGTGTCCTCCATGATGAGGAGGAAGGTGGACACTGGATTGGTCCTGACACTTACCGTTGGAGTACTGCACAAGTCATAGTCTCAGAGAGTCCAACACTTTCGCCTTTTTGCTGCAAGGGTCACTGCAATGCTCCAAGGACGCAAGACTGGTTGGTACTGAAGCCTGGTAACTGTTTTTTTAGTCAGATGGCTCCCTCTGAGGGGGTACATTTTAAAACGGTTTCCTAGATTCCCTTGACAATCTGAATGACTTTTAAAAAAAGATTTGAAGCCTTTCCCTCAGAAAAAGCTTGACTTTGAGTCTAAGACCTGGTTGCCCGTTTATCTGTCTTGAATCTTGCACTGTATTTAGCACTTCCAGATCGCATGTGTGATATAGGGTTTTGCTGAACACAGAGCCAGACACAGACCGGTGCTTAATTTGAGCCGGTGGTTTCCGGTGCTCAGCACTGGCACTTAATTGCCAACACCGGGTCTTATGACACTGTGGTACATGGCGGAACTGTTTGTGTTTTTTAGAGATGAGCACAACAACAATTGTTTATTACTTCAATATACATTAAAATAACTATTACCGGCCACCCAAGCCAATCTTATAGCTCTGGGGGCCTGGAATAGTCTGAAGTAGCACACTTAAAGGAGTGTGATGTTCGTACATGTGTTTGTACTGTCACCAGCAGCGCTGGCCGGGGCAATGGGTGGTGCAAGCTGGAGAGGCCTCCTGACGACAGCCCTGGCACTTACTTTTCTACAAATTAAGCACTGCACAGACCAAATAAAAAGATAAAGGCCCTCATTTAGAGTTTGTCAGAGCACCACCTGCCATATTTGAGATCTCCACTGGCATGGACGAGATCTCTGTGCCTTCAAAGGAATCGCTACCATGGTGGCTCCTCTGAAGGCACTAACTGTTTGCTGAGCGGCTGACATGTTTCATGTGGCTTCACGGAAGCATTTGTGTTTTCCACAAGCATACACCCATGGTGTGGGGTCATTTGTTTCTGCTCACAACTATCCAGCATTCCCCGGCGATCCTGGACAACCTACCGTCTGGTCTTAACTGGGCCCATAGTGTGATGCAATCATGCTGACAGCCCCAGGTTCGTGGGGCCGTCGGTATAAGGTTTCTGCCAATGGAGAAAGCGAGGCACGGCTGGCAGACGTATGACGGTCCACTCCACTCTAAATAAAGGAGGCGGAAGAGTTACTTTGGCGGAGTACCTTGTCTGACAAACTCTAAACACCACCACAATCCTGAACTGATGTTGTCATTTTTTACTGAAAGGGCAAGATGTTGGAAATCAGAAAAAAGGTATACAGGTAACTTGTTCTAGAGAGTTGAGGTTGAAAAGAAAATGGCCTCCTTCCTAAGTGAGCTGTTTGAACCTGGAGACACAGAGAAGACTTGTGTTTGAGAATGAAAAAGAAAGCAAAAGCGCGAAATGAACCAACATGGCTGCCAGAATAGAACGAGAAACCTCATGCATCACAGTATGCAAGAAACACAATCATTTTAAAATGCACCCAAGTTTCAACCAGAAACTACTGTAAATGGGCGAGAAAGAAAAAAAACATGTCACAAAAGCGAGCTCCATCAACTATCTGAAAAAAAAATTCCGCACTACCTGGAATGTATTTAATGAAATGGTATCTGTGGCCAGAAAGAGACAAAAATGATCTAGGAACGTGCCGGTTATAGGCGTCTCTGCCAGTGTAGGGTCATTTCAGCAATATGAAGGAGAACGATACAGCAAAGGCCTAAAAAAAGAAAGAAATCGAAGAAACAGACTCTTCATAGGCCCTCAGGTAGAAGTACACATAAAATTTGAAGCCCAAAATGTGGACAGTGGCTAAAAGAGTTTGGCTACGGATGACATCGCATTGCACCTCAGTCTTTCCGCGACTGATGGACCGGTAGCAGTGTTAATCCCTTCATGCATTTTGCTACTCCCTCTCTCTTAAAAGCAGTCTAAACAGAAAATTCAATGTGGACATGTAGAACCCATTTGGTCCAACAAGAACAGGGAAGGCTTAAATCTTAAAGATTTTATTTTCAGACTATAAGGCATACAGAAATTGAGTAATATAACCAAAATAAATAAATCAAAGAAATCTAGGTTAAGGTACAGAATCAATCAAAGAACTCAGTAAAGTTCAGATCAGCAAAATGCATCGTATATAATGGAAGAGCAATTCGGTTTGGATTCGTCTCCTAAGGTCAGAAAGAAATGGTCTCCAGCACATCCAAAAAGAGCACACTTTCATAGAGTTCTGAACAATGGATTTCATACATTCAGTACAGTTGTACGCGGTTTCCACAAAGTAGACCAATCAGAAGTTTCGAGAGTGAAACAGTTGTAAATCAATACATTGCGTAGATTTCTCACAATTCTACAACATGGAGCTTCTCACGGACGGCTGCAGTCCCAATCTGTGCAGAGGACTCTGAATTCCTCCAAAATAATTCAAAATAATCCTAACATATTTCATATTTACTTTTAGGACATCAAGAGGGAGCTCAAAGAACCCCCGCCTGGGACAATGGCCATTACAAATTGATCAACAGGGCATGTGGTGGGGTGACTCGTGGGCCATAGCACTACTCGTTTCGAAATCATTGGCAACAGTTCCCTGATTCTTTGCAGCTGCTTCGTATGCATGAGCACGAGTGAAGAGGACATGTTTACGAAACCAGAGTGGAAATGTCAAACAACATGTGGAAAGGCTTTAACTGGAAAGGAGAATCACAGGCAAACAATGCAAGTCTGCAAGAGACATAACACAACTTCTCCAGATCCTGGAACCTCCAAAATGTCATGTTTCCTGTGTCTTTCTGAGCAAGAATATCAGACACAGAGAACTGGACAGGCAAATATACTCTGAACATACAGCAGATATGTCCAACATAAGGCCAGATAGGTCAAAACAAATTCAAATGTTCTGAATAAACACTGGCTATGCAACTTATTTACATTTAGATGTCAAAGAAACGAATACTTACATCATAAAAATCTGGCATGGATTCTGGATACACACTGAACACCCCTTATACACGTGTTACAGTAAATCAGAAGCTTGTTCGATACCACAACAGGTGAGATAACATGATACAAGCAGCACAACAGAGCAGGCCAGCCTTTTGAAGCGTCCCTAAACAGCCCGCTTTTGCCTAACGGTTGGTGCACACCAGATCTGTTCTGGCTATGCCAAAGTCGCAGTTATCTGGAACTTTAGTTGTCTCAAGGAAATTAGCTGGGCCCCCTTCAAGACAACAAAACCATCAATGCTAGCTCCCTTGGTGAAGGCTTGAATAGACATGAAGTCAGAAATACCATCTTCCACATTCATAGCTGGTTTGGGGCCGATATCCAGCCGAACTCTTAGATCTAGTTCACTCGGCCTCTTACAGGTGCCCCGAATACGCCTCAAGCGTACGGGGGGGAAAGCTTTCTCCTACCTTGCTCCTAAATATTGGAACAAGTTGCCCCTGGCTCTTCGTGAGTCCCCTTTCTATAGCACCTTCAGAAAAAAACTTAAAACCTTTTTGTTTTAGGACTCCAGGCAGTCCCTCTGGTATGTCTCAACACAAGCGCCGAGATGCCCCCGGGTGAGTTGTGCGCTATAGAAGTGGTTTTAACATAACATAACATAACATAACATAACATATCTGTGATCAGATTGTGGTTGGGTGTGTGGAACTGGAGCTGACCTTGCTGCTGTTTACACTGTACTTGCTTTGCATGTGAGGGAAACAGCACCGTTGCTGCCCTGCTGCTTCTGTTCTGAAGGTGGAAGCTTATGTTGCTGCTGTCCCATCTGCAGTTGAGTGTCAGAAGAAAGCTTCCATGGCTTCGACCGATGCAATGCCTATCTGTATGAGGTTTGATTCCCATGCTGCCTCTCTTGTTTGCTGTCGGCGTGTATGGAACTGCTGCTGTCCAGCTTGTACTTTTATTTTAGAGGTTTGGATTTTGACAGCACGGCTGTCAAAAAGACTCATTGCTTAACATACATAGGGAGGGTCTTTCTGGGACAGAAAATAGGCCCGGGCACCAAAAAAAAAGTCACCCCAAATAGCAAATCAGCTAAAAAAGCAGCCGACATTTGCAAATTGGGTAGTTTTGAACTTGTAAAGGAATGCTGTATAGGTGGTTTGCAGGGTATGTGAGACTGGATGCACTTATGCATGCTTTAGACAATGTTTTTGGTAATAGCAAGGAAATCAACAGTAAAAATCGGCCCACCAGACCGTAAAACAGGCCCACAAACAGCCCTCACACTGAAGTGTCTGACCAGCTATTCTGGCTCTGCCAGATAGTCTTATAGGCCAGTCTGATCCGTACATAGGCTAGGTTGCGATAATTAGCATCTATTCCATGTTTTTGAGGAATAACATGCAGATTTTGGTGCTTACAAATCTGCATGCCAGAGTAAATACTGTTTTGTTTTCTCCCATTAACGTCTGGCAGGTTTGACCTGCGGAAATGTAACCAAGGGTGAGGCATTTAATGCAAACTGTAATTACTAACTGCAGAAAATACCAGAATTCTGGTCTCTGTGCAAGCAGGGGTTGCAAAACTCCGACCACTTCTGAATCAGGGCCAAAGAGTGGTCTTTGCCTAGGCCTCTTTCAACTATTGGCTTTCTTCATCCAGCCCCTCTCCCCCATCGACTTGAGACTTTGCCAGTCATGCATTGGCCTAGCCAAGTGGAGTAATTATCTCTCACCTAATGCCATCAGCTGTCTGAATGTATCTTTCCTCCACTAATCCAGGACTTGCCTTGATCTGCCTTAGGGACTACTTTATATCATCAGCCCTTTCTCTAAGCTCTTGCTGGCTCCCTCGCTTCTGCCGCACTCTAATTTGCTAACGCTACATGCGTAAACACTTTAAACCCAGAACTATTGGCTTTGCCAGACCTTGTTCTGTGTGCCAAGGCAGCTTGCATTTCTCTTTCTCATACTGGTCTATGTGCTGGTGGACGCTTGTGCTGCTGCAGCCCCGGGTGCAGGTATTAGGTGTGTGAATGTTGAAGCTTGTGATGATGCTGCCTTGCCGCAGTCCGAGTGCTTTCTACTTACTGCTCCTGCACTACTGGTCGAACTAAACTGTAAACTTCTTTTTTTAGCGTTTTCAATCTAACAGCTGTGTGGACCGTTAAATAAGCACACTGTCTTCTTTAGTTAGGGTACGCTGCACTCTGGTACAGTAGCAAACGATTTCGGATACTGGCGTGGTTTGCGTAAACACTCAGGTGCGATACAATGGGGCTTTGGGGGGGCGGCCGACCGTCAGGGAGGCTCGCACCCCCAGGGTTTTTGGGCCGGGTGGTGTGGTCCGGGCCCAATTGGGCTCTTTTTGGGTTTCATTTGGGCTACCGGGCGGGGATATTTAACCGGCCATTTCGGGAGCCGTGTCACCATTCTGGAAGGTGACACACGGCCGTTTTTTTGCAGCATAGGGAAAGGTTTTTTGTGGTTTTGTGAAGGTTTGGTGCAAGTTTGTTAGCGTGCAGGCTTAGTGTAGGCAAGAGTAGGGAGGCAGTTTTCCGCACCTCGTAATGACCGACAACGATGATCGAGTTCAGGGAGCAATGAGACTCCTGGCGGAGGCCGGCCGCATGGACCTCGCCCGAGGCCATGAGGGAAAATCATCCCGGCTGCCGCGTCGCGCGGCGGGGGGTGTGGCCGCGGCAATTCTGGCGTGTTCCCTGCCGCGGAGCGGGGCAAAGAAAAGAGCAGGTGGAGGTACTTGGCGGGGGCCACAGAGCGAGTGCGGCCCCCGGGAAGCGTGGAAAAAGGGGGAGGAGCGCCACGAGGCGCCCACCCCAGACATTTATGGAAGGGAAGGAAGGGGCGGTGCGCGATCATAAGCGCAATGAGGGCCCCGCAGCGGTGCCCGCTGATGGAGCAGGATAAATGAAAAATTTTAACCTCCTAATAATTTTCGTAAAATAATTAATAAACATGTTCGTTTAAGTAAATAACCTACAAATGTATGTTACATGTGAAGGGTTAAAGGTAACACGCTATTTTGTGTGCAAATTAATCTACTTATAATTGTTGACGTGGCTAACATAAACGTAATATTTGCGTACTAATAAAATAACAAACGCATGATTTGTGCTTTGAAAATAAAACGTGTAGTGGCAAAATAAAGCGATGGTAAGTAAGGGACGGCTTTATATGTTGCTTTTTGCTAGGTAATACTTAATTGGGGTACGTAGAAAGACGGGAGGGAAACGAAAGGGTTTATATTCTTTATTTTAACAATATTTTGTTTATCTTTGAAAATAGTGCGCTTAGGCCTGTTGAGCAGCGATATAAAATGGCCGCCATGAGCTAGAGTACGCATGTGCGAGAAGCCGTGTGGAAAAGGAGAAAGGCTGTGAACAAGAATGACCACGTGTTCGTGCTGAGAGCCTGGGATGGAAGTATGGTCAAGGCTATTGTGACCTTACTGAGCAAATGTGCGCCAAGATGATCAGCAAGAAGCGTGAGAAGTCAAAATGAATAAATGGACAAACGGAACTGTTGAACCTAAAAAGTATCAGAAAATGATACAAATTTGACTGATCGAAACTGATGAGTAATGTCATGAACTGTGGGAAACGATGCAAGCATGGACATTCCACAAAGAACTGGTTAAGACAAGGAAGTTTGATAAAAATGTATATGGACTCGAATGGACCAATGAGAGAGAATCACGCCATAAAGAGGCAACATTTTATTTAGTAAGCGAGAATTAGGGTATAAGAAGACCTACTCCGGGTGGGAGGCTTTAGTACTATTATATTTTTATTGATGATGATGAGCGAGCGTACGGTTAGGAGAAGAGAGAGCTGAGATTGCTGATAGATGAGTTGTGGGTGCTGAGTTGCTGTTACGGATGATCGAAGCTGCTGCTGCTATTTTCATTAGGTATAAGATGCTGCTTTTGAAGAACCTTTTTACTCCTGATAGATTTTTCATTTAGAGTTATTAGATTTTCCAAGACAGATAGATAGATCTTTTTGGAGTTCTTGCTGTGACAAACTTTATCTTCCATCTAATAGGTATGCATTGTAATTTCAATTTATTCTTATAATGATGATAAATGTAATAATCTGAGTGATAAACTTAAAACTTATGCATTGTTTCTAAAACTTTATATAAACTTTATTATCTTTAAATAAATGACTCAGTGATTCTTTAGCTCAATAATTAAGGTAAAATGTTAAAGAGTTTATTGTGATTGAGCTGGTCTTAATCACCATCAACTGATTCCTACTAGTTGGTCCATCGACCAATGAGCGGAATACCTTAAAAGCAATGAGAAACATTATGTAATGTTAAAAAGAGGTATCCCGTCTCCTTCCAGCGAATCTTTTTACAGTTTTTTTCCTCCTAGGTTAAGGACGGAGGTAATCCAGGGAATAAATGAGTAAGTGAATGTATATGCGGTGTTAATGGGCCCCACCGTCATATGGATATAGTCTGTGTATTGGAGAGATAGTTGTACCTGGATGACCGAGTCATATAGGAGAAGAATTTTTATTGTTAGCGCTGGATCAGATTTCTTGGTAGCAGAGTTATGGTTACTATAGATTAGTTTGGTGATTATTGATTATTGATTATTGATAAGTTCATGTCTAACACTTTATGTTGAGTCGCGTTATGTTATATGTAAGTTTTCACGCTTCCGGGAAGTAGGAAGTGGAACACGTGTGGCAAGAGAAGTCACATGGAATAGTGCATTGTCTGAGTTCATATTGGTGATAACACAGGTTGTGTTATGATAGGGACATTTTCCGCATAAAAGGTGTGTAAGTGAAATAGTGACCGGTTTTCTTGTGAAACTCTGGCCTTAATTCTCAGGAGCAGTATAGTCTCCACATGTGTCTTATCCCCAGAGAAACGGGTTTACCGCTTGCTTGAAAGGAGGGTAAGGTAGAGGGAAGTGCTACTTTATCGGCGAAACGGGAAAATTCTGTGGTAGGGTAGAGGTAAGCGCTGCCTACTGGAAAATACAGAATTCTTGTGTAAATGGACAAAGCTATCTCTTTGGTTTAGTGAATCAGACAATGGAAATGTGTTTTAAATGTTGTAACTAACGAAGAATTGTTGAAAAAGAAATTGCCGATAAATTTTGTAAAGGAGGGGTCAAGAGCAGAACTGACGTAGACAAAAGCCGCGCTGGGATTGGACAGTGCGCTAGTCATACAGAGACAGGAGCAGAACTGACGTAGACAAAAGCCGCGCTGGGATTGGACAGTGCGCCGAAGACAGAAACTGCTCTGATTGGAGTGTTGGTGTGAGTCGCGCTAAGATTGGACGGATAGAATAGTTACGTGGAAGTTTGTGATTGGAGTGTTGGTGTGAGTCGCGCTAGTATTGGTTGGAATAACGCATAGAGAACAGTGTTGAATTGCGGATCATTTGAGGAGAGAAAGCGATTGTGAATCATGTCTTATTATGAGTATGGTAGAGAGAAAACGTCATGGATGTCGAAAGTTAAGAACTTTTTAAGAAAGACAAAAAGGTAGTGACTAGAGAGGGACAAGTAATTCCTCCGCCGAAATCACCAGCTTCGCACATGATGCTGAAATATGGATATCATACATGCATATGGTTAGAAAATTGGACAAAATATACCAAGAATGATGGAGCATTGGCTTTCCCTGAGAATGGTTCATTTAGTGTAGCTGTACTACGGAATTTGAGAGAGAAGATGGCAATGTTAGAACCTAGACCTAGACCAACACAGTTTGAAGCTTTAACTGAATGGGAAGATGAGATGTATGAACGAGAGAGATTCAGAGGATTAAAGAATCATGAGTTTGTGCCTGGAAGGTTATGGGGAGTAAATCATGAGGACAGAATAAAGCGTTGGAGATGTGCTAATATGACAGGAGGTTTGTTTCCAGCTTTTACAGTTGAGGAAGAAGCAAAGAAAAAGTGTACAGAGAAAAAGAAACATGTGGTTATGGAAAAGTATGGGTATGGTGGTAGTGAAACGGAAGATGAATTGCTGGAAGATATTTTAAACAGAAACCCACCTCCATACCAACAGACTTCTGCGGTGGTGACACCTAATGCACCGCCAATGGAAACTGGGAGGAATAAAATTCCCGAACGAAGAGATGAGATAAATAGGTCACAAGATCAATTAAAAACTTCACAAAATGAAGAGATAGAAAGTGACAATGCAACTGAATTAGCAAAAACCACAAGAGAATTGACTGAGAAAATAAGAGAATTGACAAAGAATATGGAAGCTGTAACTGTACCAGTAACGATAGGTCCAGTAATGCCAATTTTTGAGAATCAGAAAATTGATGAACGTTCTTTAGTGATTCCTATGAATTCACATTTGCAAAGAAAAAGAGAAGGGATGGAACTGGACAATGAAGGTGCACACCATTTGGTTAGTACCTATAGAACTAGCCCACCTACTAATTTGATGATAAATGAGAATGAGTTCAGGAGAATACCTATGGTAACGGAGACTGCATCAGGGACACCAGAAAGAAGTAACAATTGGATAGAATTAAATAGTACGCCTGTAGGTCCGACTCCAGATGAGTTAAATGAATGGATGAAAATGCTAAAAACGAAAGAGACAGAAGTAAAACCATTAGATGTAATTAGGTTAAAAATAGACATGGAAGAATTAATTTTAGGAACGATTGGTACAGAAAAATTAAAAAATTATCAGGATGATGAGATTATGTTTTTGTGCAAAAGTCTAACATGGAGAGCTAGAAATTTACATGACAAATTAGAAGAAACAGCGATTGAACTAGGAGTAGAATTTGTAAAAGTGAGAACGTTGCAGAAACCATATAGAGTAGATTTTTGTGAGAAAGATATAGAGAATCTGAACACATCAGGAAGATTGACCCAAATAAAAGAATTAATTGTTTTGCTGAGAAAATGGGGTGATGTGGATAGATGGAGAAGTAGATGGATGAAAAAGAATGAGAAAGTAACAGATAAAGCATCTTTGGCTTTTGCAGTGACAGATAAGGAACCAATTGTAAGGGAGTACCCGATGAGAGAAACTCCAGGAGGTAGTTATGTGCATGTTCCATGGTCTAGACAGGATATACTGTCATTTACAAATGATTTCCCAAAGTTGAGAGAGAAGCCAGTAGAATGGTACAGACAAGTGGAGAGATTTGTTAAAGTTTCAAAGGTGTTGTGGATAGACTTGGATGGATTGTTTGATATAGTAGTGCCAGCTGATTTGTGGACAGAATGTAAGATTACTATTGATTGGCCAACTGTAGAATATCCAAGGGATGCTAAAACAGGAGCGCCAGGACCAGAAGTGATGAGAAAGTACGATCAAGTAATTACCTTTTTGAAGAATAAGATTCCACCTAAAGAAACGGATTGGGTAAAAATAGACAGAACCACGCAGGAAAGTAAAGAATCAGTGCATGCTTACTATGAGAGACTGTTGTTAGTTTTCAAACAGTATAGTGGTTATGAAACACTAAATGAGAAGGATATGAGTCATTTTGTATATAGATTTGTATATGGGTTGAAACCAGAGATAAGTGAGATGATTAAACAGCATATGATTTGTTGGCAGAATAGCACAGTCGATGAAGTTTTGAGATATGCTAAGTATTGCAGTGATGATATTGAGAGTAGACAGCGTAAATTGAAAGAAAAAGCCATGTGGGCACAGGTGAAAGTTGCAGAGAAACAAGAAGCTCAATTGAGTAATACAGGTAATGAAGCAGGACAGGCTAGATTTCGACCAAATATAGGTAAAGGAAAAGGACAAATGAGCATAGATGAGGCAAAGAAAAAGTGGCCATGCCACAACTGCGGAAAGCTAGGGCATTGGAGAAACGAGTGTAAATTTCCTCCAAAACTTAATGTGGAAAATCAATCATTAAATTCACAGGTGCAGAGTGAGGTAGTTACTCAACAGAGTCAGGTGCCACAACCACCACTTCCCAAGAGTGTTAACCAACAGAAATTCAGTGCAGAAACAGGATTCTACGGAGGAGAGCAGGTAACACAGTTGCCGCGTGCAGCTGCCATTTCTCAATATTGGTTACGACAGGATGAGGATGAAACGAATGAAAGCTTCTGACGGTGCCTAGGAGAGGGGGAAGAGTGCGTGCTTGGCGCAACTCTAGAGGTAGATCAGTCTGGTCCATTTGTGGATGGAGAAGTGAATGGTGCAAATGTAACATTCCTTGTGGACACTGGAGCTACCCGTTCTACTGTTAGGTCAGTGGAAATTCCAAACCTTCCTCTCTCAGGTGAACATATCCAAGTAGTTGGAGTATCGAATCAGCAAATTAAGACGCCTCTTACTAAATTAGTGGAGGTAAAGATTGGTCCATTTAGTGAAATGCACCGATTTGTGGTATGCGATTGTAGTCCTGTGAACCTATTAGGACGCGATCTATTGTGCAAAATGAATTGCACTATCTATTGTACTCAGATGGAATTGCATTTCAGACCCCAGATGAAGATGTATTGTATAAAATGACACTGGTAAATTTAGAACCAGAAGTAAATGATTTGTTTCCTGTATTTGATGCAGAGAAAATCCCAATTGAACTGAAAAAGACAGTGAAAGAGGAAGTGTGGGACTTTACAGGAGAAGATATAGGATTAATGAAAGAAGTAGATCCCGTTAAAATCTCCGTAAAAGAGGGAACGAGTTACCCAAATACGCACCAGTATAAATTGACACCAGAAATAATTGAAGGAATAACGCCAGTAATAAATAAAATGGTTGAACAAGGGATTCTAAAAGAAATCATGAGCAGTCCATGTAATTCGCCAATAATGGGACTGAAAAAGCCAAACGGAACATATAGAATTGTACAGGATTTGAGGAAGGTAAACAAAATTGTAGTGCCTTGTTGCCCCATAGTACCGAACCCTGCTGTGATTCTATACCAGATTCCACATGAAGCAGAATGGTACACAGTAATTGATTTATGTCATGCATTTTTCTCTATTCCATTGCATCCAGATAGCCAGCCATTATTTGCGTTCAGGTTTGGAGAGCGTATTTTGGCATGGTGCCGAATTCCTCAAGGGTACACAGAAAGCCCCTCGATCTTTAATCAGATTCTAAAGAAATCCTTGGAAGATTTAAAAATGCCAGAAAAGTCAGTGATGGTTCAGTATATTGATGACCTACTGGTGGCATCAAAAACAGAAGGAAGCATGTGTCAATGATACAATTGCTTTGCTGAATCATTTAGCCAAAAGAGGACATAAAGTGTCCCCATCAAAATTGCAGTTTTGTCAACAAGAAGTCCAATATTTAGGGCATAAAATTGAGAAAGGAGTGCGAAAGGTAACGACTGAAAGAATAAAGATGATTCAAGGAATGAGAGCTCCAATGACGCAAAGAGAGGTAAGAATGTTTTTGGGAATGGTTGGATATTGTCGACAATGGATAAGCGGATTTTCGTTGATCGCCAAACCGTTGCAAAAACTGACAAAGAAGGATGTTAAAGATCCTTTTGAAATGAATGATGAGGAAATGAAAGCATTCAGAGAGCTGAAGAAGAAATTGTGTGAAGCCCCAGCATTGGGAATGCCTGACTATGAGAAAGACTTCGAGTTGTATTGCAGTGAAAGAGATGGATGTGCATTTTCAGTCTTGGTACAGAGACATGGAACCATGAAAAGACCCATTGCATATTTTTCAGCTGTTTTAGACCCTGTAGCAAAAGCGTTGCCTGGATGTTTGAAAGCAGTTGCTGCTACTTGTGTGAGTCTGGAACAGAGCGAAGGCATAGTGATGGGATATCCACTGAGAGTATATGTTCCCCATTCTGTGGAAATTCTCTTGACAAGAACGAAAACACAATACATGACACATAGTCGGCTGACTAGGTATGAAAAAGTAATTTTGAGTGCAGATAATGTGACCATTGACAGATGTATGAATGTGAATCCTTCGACATCATTGCCAGATGAAGAGAGTGTGATTGAAATGGATGAAGTAGATCACGATTGTCTGAATGTGCTTGAATATTGTACAAAACCAAGACCAGATATACGAGATGAGCCCTTAAAGGAATCAGATTATATTCTGTTTGTGGATGGCTCATGTTTGAGAACAAATGATGGAGTTCTAAGTGCAGCGTATGCAGTTTGCACAGTAGCAACTGTAATGGAAGCATCTTGTCTGAAAGGGATACGGTCTGCCCAAGTCGCAGAACTAGTAGCTCTGATTCAAGCCTGCAAGTTGGGAAGAAATGTACGGGTTACGATTGTGACAGATAGCCAATACGGTTTTGGAGTAGTGCATGATTTTGGTCAGATTTGGTCACAAAGAGGTTTTTTGACGTCTGCAGGAACGCCAATTAGAAATGGAGATTTTGTGAAAAAGTTGCTTGAGGCGATACAGCTGCCTAAACAGATTGCTGTTGTGAAGTGCAATGCACATAAAAATGGGGAAGACTACATAACTGTCGGCAATAAGTATGCTAACGAGATTGCACAGTACTGTGCAAAGAATGTGGTCTCTTTGAACAGGAACCGAGAAAGAGAGCATATTTCTTGTCCTTTGCTTTTTACTAACCCTGTTGAGACATGGGATGAGGTGAGACAGTTACAGGAAGCAGCAGATGATGAGGAAAAAGATACATGGATAAAAGCAGGATGTAGAAAACATGAGGAAAATGATGTTTGGGTTTACAGAGATGAAAGACCAGTTATGCCTGATAGCATGATTTCTGACATGGCACGGATGTACCATGGACAAGCCCATATTGGGAGATATTCAATGATCAGACTTTTTAGACAAACATGGTATAATCCAAAATTCAGAGCCATAGCTGAGAGTCTTTGTCAAAGATGTCTTATTTGTCAACAATTAAATCCAGGAAGGAAGACAGTAGTGAGTCTAGGAACAATAGGACGAGAAGGAGGTCCGTTCACTCGAATGCAAATGGATTTTATAGAAATGCCCCCGAGCAACAGACCAAGGTATGTCCTCGTAGTCGTCTGTTTGTTTTCCCGTTGGGTGGAAGCATACCCGACCAGAAGGAATGATGGAATCACGGTAGCAAAACTTATGCTGCGAGAATTCATTCCGAGGTATGGTTTTCCAGTCACGATTGAAACAGATAGAGGAACACATTTCCAAAACGAATTAATTAAACTGATTTGTGAAGCACTTAGTATTAAACAGAAACTGCATTGTGCATACAGACCAGAGGCTTCTGGAATAGTAGAGCAAGTGAATGGAACAATTAAGAACAGGTTAGGAAAAATGTGTCAAGCCACAGGACTCAAATGGCCAGATGCCTTGCCATTAGTTTTAATGACAATCAGAAGTATTCCGGAAAGAAAAACTGGACTCAGTCCCCATGAGATAATTATGGGACGAGCAATGAGACAAGCACATGTACCTGTCAACAAACTACTGACTATAACTGATGATCTGGTGCTGGATTATTGCAAAGGATTGGCTGATGTGGTGCGTTCTGTGTTTCATCAGGTTGGACCGGATGCGACCACTCTTGAAAGAAAACCAGCTCACGACTTGAATCCAGGAGATTGGGTCCGCATAAAAGTCCACAGGAGAAGAAACTGTTTGGTTCCTCGCTGGGACGAACCACGACAGGTGATCCTGGTGACAACCACTGCAGTCAAAGGTGCAGGAGTGAAACACTGGGTGCATGCCAGTCACACCATCAGAGTTCCAGAACCTGAAGATCGACATGTAAGTCGACATCTGGAAGTGTTGGATAACAGTTCAGCATCAGAAGCAGAAGAAGAAACAAACAGGGTGCCAGAATCTGAAGATCGACCTGTAAGTCGACATCTGGAAGACCCAACTACAAGTGCAACGACAGAAGAAGTAGAGGAAATAGCTGAAGTTCCAGAACTTGAAGATCGACATGTGAGTTGACATCTGGAAATATCAGATACCAGTTCAGAATCTGATACAGATCATTCGGATTGTGAGGAAATTCTGAAAAGAATTTGGAAATTTGAAAGCATAAGAGAAGAAACTGAGCATGAAGATAGTAACAGTGAGCAACCAAGTACAAGTTGTGGTAAAATTCCTTCGGAGATAATATTAATTGATGAAGAAGGGAGAGTTTCAAACAGAAAGTTAGAAAAATCAGAAGATCCCCGAGGAGCAATAGGGACAGATAGCAAAACAAAAGAACAGGGAAATTTAGAAGCAGATAGAGAGATTGACACAAATTCGGAAGAACCTCGAGGAGGGACAGAAATAGGTGAACGAAGGAAGATAAGAAAAGAGCCACAAGTAGAGGAAGAAAATGAAATTATAAGATTCAAAATTAGAGACAATAAAGAGAAAACTGAAACAGAGTCTGAAGAAAGTGGAGAAGAAAGAAACCAAAAACTAGAGTCAAGAAAAAGGAATTGGAAAACAGAAAGAGAGGAAAAAGGAAGTGAGGCAAAAAGGCCAAGAAAAGGAGACAATTGGCCCAACGAAGTAAGAAAATTAAGATACAGGATCATAAGGTTAGATAGAAAAAGTGCTGAACAAGTGAATGAAATAACAAGTCAGAAAGAGCAAGAAAAACAAGGTGGAAAACACTTGCAGAAAACGAAAAGAGTAAAGAAGGTAAATCCGAAGTATAGATCACCTGAATGGTTGTACCTTGCTTTAACTGATATCAAAGAGGAAAAGAACACTCACGAGAACCCAGAACAAAGAAACCTAATGTGTGAAGGTAAAGTGCAACAAACTTGAAGAAATTTAAACAAATTTCTACCGGACTTGACATAATACTGGATCTGACGAATTTCTACTGGATTTGACAAAGAAAGAATTCTGAAAAGAATTAAAAGAAAGTACCAAACGAAGACAAAAACATTGGAGTGCAGAGTGGCTAATAAGTCATTTCTGAGGTGTAGTGACACAATTTTCTTGAAAATAAATAAATAGGTTATAAAACAAAATGGAGGATACTAAGGATAGAAAATGTAGATGTGAATTTTTAAGTAGATGGTGTAAGATGTACTTCTTTTGTACAGGATTATTAATGACAGTATGGGTGGTTTTAGCAATCACTATTCCAATTAGTTTAGCTGTAGTAGAAACGTCTAATCACACAGAGAACGAAAAAGGAGCTAACACTCAAGAAACAGTTATATTAAGAAGTAGTGCAGAATTACATAAGGACAAATCAATAACAGATTTTTCAAAGAATGTTTTTACTAAATTATTAGATGAGTATGTAGAAACAATGGATGTAAGAGATTGCTATGTTTGTATGCAATTGCCTGCGTCTGTAGCAGAGGGTGTGACTTATCATCACCTTCCTTTGACGTATGGAATAACATGTAGGGCTCGATTCTGATGCGGGTTGGAAAAGCTTCCCGACCGAGGGCCTGATTCTGATGCGGTTAGGAAGGCCTCCTAATGGCATTTGCTCCTTCCAAAAATCGGATCGGGAACGTGTCTTCCCGACCGAGGGCCCAATTCTGATGTGGTTAGGAACAAATGTTCCCATTGAAGTCAATGGGAGTTCAACCAAATCGTATCTGGAAGCATCCGGATGCATCCTACTCCGCCGGTCGGACTTTCCCGATCCGAGTGGGTCGGACACCATTTCCCAACTGATTCGGTCGGGAAGCTTTTCCAACCCGCATCAGAATCGGCCCCGTAGTGTTTTAGCAAGTTTATTTTATAAAACAGGTATATTAGAATATTATTACACTGACATAGATAAGATTTTTGCGAAAGTTTCTGTAGTTCCCGAACTAAACAAAATAAAAGAGGGAAAAACGTTTGGTGAATTTTTCATAGAAGATAAGATTTTAACATTAGATAATATAGTTAAAAACAACCTTACCTGTGAGTTAAAGAAGGAAGAAAAAGTATTTTTAGAGATGGTTGAAGAAAGAAGAGTGAAATTTCTAAGAAAAGTGATAGAAGAGACAAAAACACCTCTTTGGGCGTTTGAGGAAGACAATCATGACAAGAAAAAGACAAATGCAGCTATGACTCTGGATTGGCCCCAACAGGGAAGGTTGTGCATTAGAAGAAATAGAACAAGATATGACAATTATTTTGTGGGTTCCAGTATTTGCCATGACAATTATCAAATTTTAGGCGGATGGGTATTCAAAGGGGAAAAGATCCAATATTTCCAGGGATCTATTATGTTTTGCGGTAATAGGGCTTATTACAGGTTGCCGGACCATTGGTATGGGTCATGTTATTTAGGCCTGGTCTTTCCAAAGATTTTTCATATGGATAGAAAAGAAAAAGGAACACACAAAATGATAAATACCTTTACACGTAGAAAAAGGGAAAGTTTTTCAGAAATAGTAGGTGATATTTTTGGAGCATTGATACCAGCAGTGGGAATATCTTTGAATGCATTTAAAATTCGGAAATTATCCACAGTGGTAGATCGTTTATCTACAGATACTGCTGGAGGGTTCTTGATGGTAAATACCGAGATGGTTGCCATGAGAGCTATGGTAATGCAAAATCGACTTGCCCTTGACATTCTTTTGGCAAAAGAGGGTGGAGTCTGTGGAATGCTGAAAGTCCAACATTGTTGCACTTACATTCCAGATAAAAGTGAAAATATACTAAAGTATATAAAGAATATTACAAGTTTGCACAAAGAACTTGTTCCACTGGAGGTTGAAAGTGCATTTGGAAAACTTGGTAAAGGGTTTTCTTCAGTAATAAATTGGTTAACAAAAATGAGTGGATTAATAATAGGGAAAGTTATAATAATAGCAACCATGATAATCATAATAATTTTAGTACTGAAGCTTGTAATTACATGTATAAAGAAAAGAAGAAGACAGAATAAAATAGAAAAAGAAAACATGATAAACAAGGAGAGAGAGAGAGAAATGGGTGAAATAGAGCTAGAAGAGATAAAAGAGAACATGTACAAGAAGACCAAGAGATAAGTTGAAAGGGATACAGTTGTGTAAACTAACAAAAGCAAACGGATGAAAGAAATATGCTGTCTGAGAGAACTGTATAACTTGGGTTTTGTGGTGATATTAAAAATCACCAAAGGGGGGAGTTGATGGAGCAGGATAAATGAAAAATTTTAACCTCCTAATAATTTTCGTAAAATAATTAATAAACATGTTCGTTTAAGTAAATAACCTACAAATGTATGTTACATGTGAAGGGTTAAAGGTAACACGCTATTTTGTGTGCAAATTAATCTACTTATAATTGTTGACGTGGCTAACATAAACGTAATATTTGCGTACTAATAAAATAACAAACGCATGATTTGTGCTTTGAAAATAAAACGTGTAGTGGCAAAATAAAGCGATGGTAAGTAAGGGACGGCTTTATATGTTGCTTGTTGCTAGGTAATACTTAATTGGGGTACGTAGAAAGACGGGAGGGAAACGAAAGGGTTTATATTCTTTATTTTAACAATATTTTGTTTATCTTTGAAAATAGTGCGCTTAGGCCTGTTGAGCAGCGATATAAAATGGCCGCCATGAGCTAGAGTACGCATGTGCGAGAAGCCGTGTGGAAAAGGAGAAAGGCTGTGAACAAGAATGACCACGTGTTCGTGCTGAGAGCCTAGGATTGAAGTATGGTCAAGGCTATTGTGACCTTACTGAGCAAATGTGTGCCAAGATGATCAGCAAGAAGCGTGAGAAGTCAAAATGAATAAATGGACAAACGGAACTGTTGAACCTAAAAAGTATCAGAAAATGATACAAATTTGACTGATCGAAACTGATGAGTAATGTCATGAACTGTGGGAAACGATGCAAGCATGGACATTCCACAAAGAACTGGTTAAGACAAGGAAGTTTGATAAAAATGTATATATACTCGAATGGACCAATGAGAGAGAATCACGCCATAAAGAGGCAACATTTTATTTAGTAAGCGAGAATTAGGGTATAAGAAGACCTACTCCGGGTGGGAGGGTTTAGTACTATTATATTTTTATTGATGATGATGAGCGAGCGTACGGTTAGGAGAAGAGAGAGCTGAGATTGCTGATAGATGAGTTGCGGGTGCTGAGTTGCTGTTACGGATGATCGAAGCTGCTGCTGCTATTTTCATTAGGTATAAGATGCTGTTTTTGAAGAACCTTTTTACTCCTGATAGATTTTTCATTTAGAGTTATTAGATTTTCCAAGACAGATAGTTAGATCTTTTTGGAGTTCTTGCTGTGACAAACTTTATCTTCCATCTAATAGGTATGCATTGTAATTTCAATTTATTCTTATAATGATGATAAATGTAATAATCTGAGTGATAAACTTAAAACTTATGCATTGTTTCTAAAACTTTATATAAACTTTATTATCTTTAAATAAATGACTCAGTGATTCTTTAGCTCAATAATTAAGGTAAAATGTTAAAGAGTTTATTGTGATTGAGCTGGTCTTAATCACCATCAACTGATTCCTACTAGTTGGTCCATCGACCAATGAGCGGAATACCTTAAAAGCAATGAGAAACATTATGTCATGTTAAAAAGAGGTATCCCGTCTCCTTCCAGCGAATCGTTTTACTGTTTTTTTCCTCCTGGGTTAAGGACGGAGGAAATCCAGGGAATAAATGAGTAAGTGAATGTATATGCGGTGTTAATGGGCCCCACCGTCATATGGATATAGTCTGTGTATTGGAGAGATAGTTGTACCTGGATGACCGAGTCATATAGGAGAAGAATTTTTATTGTTAGCGCTGGATCACGCGGGTGCCACAAGCAAACAGATATCTTCCTGGGTGCCTGGGGGGCATGGGCCAATGGGGGTTACTGCTAATATGGAGGGCAATAGTAGGTTTGTGGGGAGGCCCACGGGACTAAGCAGGTAGACCCAGAACTAGGGGCTGGGGAGGGGGTGGGGGGTCTGGGGAAGAAAAGGAGGTTGGGTAGGCACGGGGACACCCGGGGGAGGGAGGCTGGGGAGCCCCAGGCGGTCAGTGAGGAGGAGGAAGGGGAGGAGGGGGGGTTGGGGCCCAGGGACGAGGGGGTCGCGGCGCTGGACATTAGAGGGTGGTTAGACAGGGCCCCCTGGGGGGTGAGGGACAAGTGGTCGGCAGAGGGGGAGGGAGGGGTGGGCGCAAGGGACCCCAGGGGGCAGAGGGTTGCCTGGGGGGTTGGCAGAAAAAGGTGTCCAGCCAGGTAGGGAGAAGGTTAGCTTCGCTGCTAGAATGGAGCGAGGGGGAGGAGGAGGGGCCCGGGGGAGGGGGAGAGACCCCGCTGGCCCGGGTATATGGGCAAAGGGGGATAGGAGGGGGTGGGCCCCGCAACAAGGGGGACACTCGGCAGGCCCGGGCAGGGGAGGGGTCGGCCAGGCGGGGGGTTGGTGGAAGTAGGGGGGTTTGCTCAGGCACCGTTAGGTGTTCTAGGTATGGGGGGTATTGGCAGTGGTGCCCGGACAGATAGGGACACTAACCACGGCCTGCCGGACCTTCCATTTTCTTTGCAGGATCGACGAGCGCGGGACGCGCACACTTCGGGTGAGTCGCATGTGGCTCCTCGATACCAGGAGGAAGTGAAAGCAGGGTCCAGGGCGGCCAGCTGGACTATGGCGCGGGACTATGGTGGCAAGGATGAGTGGAGGTCTGAGAGGGTCACGTCTGGGCGACAGCCCAGTTGGGCAGAGGTGCCAACTAGGGCGGCGGTGACAGAGTTCGGGCAAAAAAGCAAAGTGGAGACGGAGGAACAACCGGAGCCCCGGCCGATTACAGGGAAATTCATCCAAGAGGCAAGGCACAGGGGGGAACAAAGGGTGCACGAAGAAGGGGAATGGGAGGACATCCCACTAGACTATGAAGAGGATAGTTTGGAGGAGGGGGAGATAGTCGATGAGGAATGGGGTGGGGGACAAGTAATTTTGTGCCTAGTGTGTTACAGGATGCGGGACAGGAGGCGGAGTACCCGGTTCAGCCTCTGACGGCTCAGCCTGCTGCACAACTGGTTAGGCGATTGGACCCAGTGAGGACACAGACCTTGACGCCAGGTAAGAAAGGGGGGCGGGGTAGGGCAGGTAGCCCAAGTGGAGGGTGTCCACAGGGACGGAGGCCAGAGGTGATGAAGGTGACAGAGGGATAAAATTATGCAAAGGACGATACGTTCAGGACACAGGGGTGGGTACAGAAGGGCTGCCGATGGGAAAGGAGGTAGTAAAGGGCACAGAAGGGGGGGCGATGGACGACAAGGTGCAGAAATGGCTCACTGATTTTTTGACCAACCGGACTTTTCAGGTCTTTTCCCCGTCAGCTAGCTCTAAGTTTCACGCTTCTCCCTACGGAGTACCGCAGGGTTCTATCCTCAGCCCATTACTATTTAATATCTACGTTAGACCCCTGGCCACAATAGCTGAAGATGCTGGGTTATCTATTTTTTTGTACGCTGATGATACCCAGCTAATCTTCTCTCTCTCCACCGATGAGGTGTCTAAGGTATCCTCTCTCCAGGTAGGGCTGCAAAATATAGCTGGTTGGATGCACGCCAACATGCTAAAACTTAACGGTGGAAAAACTGAAGTTCTAATTCTCGGGAAAAACAAAGATCTTTGGGGCCCCCGACATTGGCCTCCCCAAATGGGTGATCTTCCCCAACCGGTGCAACTAGTCCGCAATCTAGGTGTAATCATTGACGACCAGCTATCAATGAGGCAGCAAGCAGTCAAGGTCGCCTCAATCTGCTTCACCATCCTAAAATGGCTCAAAAAAATACTCTGGATGTTGCCCAGTCCCACACAAAGAACAGTGGTTCAGGCCCTGATTACTTCCAGGCTGGACCATGGCAACGTCCTGTATTTAGGAGCCAACAAGGAGGTGGTTCGAAAACTGCAGGTAGTACAGAACTCGGCGGCCAGACTGCTTTGCCAGGTACCTAGAAAAGCCTCTATTTCAGGCTCTCTCTTCGACCTCCACTGGCTTAGGATGGAGAACCGCATCAAATTCAAGGCCCTGTGTTGCATGCATAAAATCAAATTGGGCACAGCACCACAGTATCTGAGTGCCTTAGTCCATCCCTACCTTCCAACGCGCCTTCTCCGATCCTCTACTCAGGCCAAATTTTTAGTCCCTAGGATCAGACGGTCGCGTATGGGTGGCCGGTCTTTCCCTTATCTGGCCCCTTCACTATGGAATTCCCTCCCCATGCCACTCCAGCATGAAACCATCTATAGGAACTTTCGTAAAGGCCTAAAAAAGTGGTTATTCAACCAATAGTTTTTTCTCTCTCTATCTGCGTGTGTCCGATGGCGCCGAGAAACCTCTGGGTAGCTGTGCGCCTTATAAAATTAAATTAATAATAATAATAAAAAAGACTCAGCAGCGACAAAGGGCTCAGAGGAGGACAAGAGCGATGGGGGGACTGGTCAATCGACAGAGGGCAAAGACAGTAAGGAGGTCAGATTGCCGAAAATGGGGTACATGGGCGTGACAAAACCATTGGGGGCACACCTCATGTTGGCTACGAAGGAAAAAATCTGGAAGGGAGAGTATGTAGACATGTTGAAGCTCCTTCATAGAGAATTGCGATCCAAGGAGGGATCAAAAGAGGAGGAGCTAGAGTTATCTCGACGGCCCAGGGTGCCTATGACCAAAGAGAACTGGACGGCAGCCTTTTTAATTTTCGCAAGTGTGTACTGTGAGAAATATCCGGATAGGTCAGTGGCCTTGTTTAAATACATGGACGTAGTTAGGAGGGCGCAACTGACGTACGGGGGTTACGCATGGTCACATTACGATGAGGAGTTCCGAGCCAGACTAGCATGGGACCCCGAGACAAACTGGGGGGAGATCAACACGGATTTGTATCAACAGACGATGGGGGCAGTTAAATTTGGGAAGACAACAGACACGGCCAGTGGGTTGCCTTTAGTCTATTGCCCCTTTCAAAGTCGTCCTACCCTGGGGGGGGAGGGGGGGGTTAGATACACTCTGAAGTCAGCAGGGGGAGGACTAGGGGCCTGTTGGGACTAAAACAAAGGCACCTGTGCCTGGGAATATTGCAGATTTCGGCACGAATGCTCGAAATGCGCAGGAAGGCACCCATTGGTTCAGTGTTTCGGGCCAGGGTACGCAGGGCAGAGCCAGACAGGGGGGCAGGCCTCCAACACCAGAATGCCAATAGCGGACAGCAGGGGATGGGAGGCAGGGGAGGTTGAGGGGCACAGGGTTACATGGGCAAAGGCTCTTACACCGATTAAGCTGGATTGCTTAGATGCCTGGCTAGCACATTACCCACGAGAACAGGAAGCGTGAATACTGGGTGCGGGTTTCAGGAAGGTTTTAAATTGGGATACGAGGCCCGAGGTTGGCAAGATGGGCGGAGAACCTGAAGTCGGTGGTGGCTCACAAATCAGTCGTTTGGGAGAAATTGCAAAAAGAGGTACAAGAAGGGCGCATGGAGGGCCATTTGCAGTTAGCCCGATAAAGGACTTGATTATTTCTCCTGTGGGGGTGGTGCAAAAAAAGGAGAGAGGCCAATATCGTTTAATTCAGCATTTGTCATGGCCGCAAGGGGGGTCAGCAAAAGATTTCATTCCTGAAGACTTGACGTCAGTGTCATACTCCTCAGTGGATGTAGCCAGGGCCCTGGTTGAAAGGGTAGACAAAGGGGCCGAGATGGCAAAATGCGACATCAAGGCCGCCTTCCAGCTGTTGCCAGTACACCCAGAGGACTTTCAGTTGCTGGGTATTCAAGTGGACCGGAACATCTTTGTGGATAAGGCGTTACCCATGGGGTGTTCGATATCATGTGTGCTGTTTGAAAAGTTCAGATCATTCCTGCAATGGGTTTTCTCTTGGAAAACGGAAAAAGAGACGGCACTACCTTGATGACTTTTTCCTGGTGGGGCGGCCTGGTTCGACGGACTGCCAGCAGCAGCTGGACAGTTTCCAGAAGCTCATGGGGACACTGGGTGTCCCTTTGGCACCGGAGAAGACACAAGGTCCAAGCACGGTGTTGTCATTTCTGGGGATTGAACTGGACTCCGTGGCTATGGAGGCCAGGTTGCCGGAGGATAAAAAACTGCACATGAGGTTGTTGATTGATGACATCCTGGCCAAAAAGAAAGTGACAGTGAGGATGGTACAAGTGTTACTTGGACATTTGAACTTCGCATGCAGGGTAGTGAGGGCAGGATGGACATTTTGCAGGAGACTGAGCAGGTCACTGGCAGGCCTCACGCTGCCACACCACCACATGCCCCTGTCGGCAGGGACAAAGGAAGACTTAAGAATGTGGTGCAGGTTCCTGGAGGATTTCAATGGGATACCCATGTCCGCACGAGAGGAGTGGGAATGGAATGTTCAGATATTCTCGGGCGCCGCCGGGGCATGCGGGTTCGGTCTGTACTGGCAGGGCAAATGGTGTGCGGAAGAGTGGCCGCATCATTGGAAGAGCGGGGGCCGGAGCATTGCCTTTTTAGAATTGTTTCCCCTAGTAGTAGCGGTCATGCTGTGGGGGCAGAGGCTAGCACACAAAAGGGTCACTTTCAGGGTAGACAACATGGCAGTGGTGCAGGTGGTCAACAGGCAGTCTGCAAGGGATGAGCAGGTCTTAAAGTTAATGAGAGTATTCATGCTAAGTTGCTTAAAGTACGACATACAGTTCAGGGCAAAGCACGTCTCGGGTGTAGACAATGACATTGCGGATGCTTTGTCTCGTTTGCAGTGGGAGAGTTTCCATGGGCTGGCCACGGAGGCGGAATCTTAGAAGACGACGGTGCCCGAAGGGATGTGGTCTGCAGGAGAAAAAGGATGCTGCAACTGGTGGTAGGGTTGTTAGTGGTTTCTACGAGACGGGCTTCCGGACACGCATGGCAGGAATTTCTGCAGGGAGGTGCGAAGAGGAGGTCTGGGAAGTGGGCCAGGGAAGGGGATGTCATTCAGTTCATTTTGGACCTGATTGAGAAGGGTTTGTCGAAGGTTACCATAGCGGCGAAGCTGGCAGGGATAGCGTTCATGGGCAAGTTAATGTGGGGATATGCCCCAACAGCAGGCAAGCTGGGGAAGCGGATGCTAGAGGGTTGGGCCAGGGAATTGGGTAGGGGACAGTGGGTCAGGTTACCGGTGACTAAGGTGATGTTGGGCGGAATGATAGAGGTGTTACCAAGTATATGCATCAGCCGGCAGGATGCAGTCTTATTTGCTGCGTTAAAGTCTTGGTTGTATTTCGGAGCATTCCGAGTTTCAGAGTTGTTGGGAAGAAAAGGGACTCCAGGACTACAATGGAGGGAAGTACAGGGATGCAAAAAGGGGAGCGACGCAGCCTCCGTCTTCCTCAGGCACTCGAAGACAGATCAAAGGGGGGTGGGGAAGTCAGTGGTGCTTTGGGCCAGTGAGGATCCCCTGATATGCCTGGTGCAATGGGGGTGCGCTTTGCGGGGAGGAACAAGGAGGGAGGTGGGGGACGTTTTTCACAGAGCCTCGGGGCATGATGTGATGTCGGCACAGCTGCTGTGGGTCATGAGGCGTTCGTTAAAACTTCTGGAGGAGGTGCCAGAGGCATTTGGAACTCATTCCTTCAGGATAGGGGTGACTTCTGACACGGCGAGGATGGGTTGGGACTCAGAGAGGCTGAAACAGTTGGGACGTTAGTCATCAGACTGCTATAAACGCTATGTCAAAGCGGGGAGAGAGGGGGTTGGGAGGACTGTAGATATGTGATGCTTTTTCTCACGCATGTGTCTTTTTAGGTGCAGTAGCAGGGCGAGAGTCAGCGGCGCTATCAATCTGGATAGTCGGGCACTCTTTCGTGAAATGGGCGGAAAGACACGAACAGCAAAAAGGGAAAGGCGTAAATCTAGGATTGGGCCCGGCATTGTTTAAAGTCAGTTGGCACGGCAAAGGGGCCATGCGTTGGCATGAGCTTTTTCCCCTTTTAAATAAGTTACTTCATCGCCATGTTTGTATGGATGTGCTGATAGGAGGAGAACAATCTAGTGGTGTGTAAGGGTTTGTCTCTTCTGAAACAGATGAAACGGGATTTGAAGGAGATTAGGAAGCAGTGGTCAGGGTGCTTCGTGGTGTGGAGCAAATTTATTCCCAGAAGGCATTGGAGGGGGGCCGAGAGGCCTGTCGCCATTGATAAGGCCAGGAGGAAAGTAAACAGGGACATGAGGGTTTTTTGCAGAGAGGCAGGCCTGGGCAGGGTAGAGCACCCAGAGCTAAAGTATTTGGCGGTGTATTTCTTCAGCGATGATGGGGTGCATTTGTCTCGCTTCGGGATGGAGCTGTACTTGATACAAATAAAGGAAGTCCTAGATGTAGCCCTGGATATACGACGGCATCCTAGGAGTGGCCTGGGGGGTCAGAAAAGTCGTAGGGACTATTTCTGAGTGGCGTCGGGTAGCTATTTCTGGCCAGTTTTACTGTTTCATTTTATGGTTGGGGACTAGCAGGTAATGAGGTTAGGATAGGATATACTTAGTAGATAGATCTTTAGACAAATAGAGAAGAGGTTACAAGGTTTAAAGGGTTAACAGTTATTGATCGAGTCGATAGATCTTTAGACAAGTTGAGAAGAGGTTACAAGGTTTTAAAGGGGCGAAAGTTATTGATCAAGTTGGGGTCTGTTAAATAAATTGCAATTGTGTTTGGGGAAACCTTAGGGGTGGGGGGAGGAGAATACGTAGATGAAGCCTGTATAGCTAGTTACAGTTTTGTGAGGCAAAGGCCAAGGTTATGTGTTTGTAAGGTGCACCTGTCTTCAATAAAGCGGCCTTTTTCACACATCTAGAGAGTCAATTGTGGTCCGTTCTGCGCCCTGCGGCCCAATCACACCGACAGAGAAAGAAAACGTACGCCAAGTGCGTCAAAGCATCTTGTCGCATGCTAGAAGTGTCTGTACATTAGACAAACATCCACCCGCACTCTTGGGTGTTACGAAAGACGTGTACTGTACTCGCGGGAAGACATTAAACAGCTCAAAAAGGGTCCTTCAGGGGTTGACCCCCTGGCCGTGTTTTTTACCGGCATGACCGACCGCTACAAAAACTAGAAAAATCACTTAAAGCCAGCTTTTTTTAAGGCCTTATTAGTACATAGTTTGACCAGCAAATACATAAAGAACGCATTTTAAAATGTGTTCTGGAGCTGTGTTATTAATCCCTCACAAATAATTGAAGTAAAACAAGACAGAAAAACCATGTTAAAAATGAACACAGACGATTTTCAATTAAGTTCTATTTAAGTATCATGCCAGGACCTTTGTAGAATCCTAAAACGAGAACACACGCCGGGTGTTTTCTTTGGGGAAAAGTGGCAACCCTAGGTTCTAAGAAAAGAAATCACTTTAGCTGATATCGTTAAAAATATCGTCGGCATCAGCTCACGAAAGCAGAAGTCATGACTTTCTGCCCTCTTCCAGGCCTTTCGAAATCTTAGTGCGGCAAAAGAGCTGATGGGCTGGTCACAGGACGCGGTTGACTCATCATTTGTCTCAATAGTTTGCTGGCCATTTTTTCACTTTTGTCTTTGGTTTCTTGTCTAATCTGATTTAAACCTCCTTGTTTGTTAATTAAGTTGACTCTGGAAATATTAAGAAGAGCACAAAAGGTTCATGAAAAGGCCCTTGAGGAAAAGGAGTTGTTGTATGAGGAACACTGCATAAAAGAACTGCAAGGCGAGCACCACCCAGTGGTAGGTATGTGCAGCAGCACATCTGTGCTGGCAGAAATTGCATAGACCACAATTTTACTACATCCGAGATTTCTATATCACTTATGGCTCCTGCAAAGTTTTTCAGTGGGAGTATTTCACACTAGTGTATGGGTTGTGATTGGAAACTTTTCTTCAAATTTATGTAAATGTATGAAATGTTGTTATCTAACTGCTCTTTTGCAAACTGCTTGTATGCTGTAGTAACTTGTTATGTAAAGCACATAGATATGTGTTACGGTTGTGGTGTTGTGGGCCTGAGACCCACATGCTACTAAATAATGCACACAGACACTGGGTGGTAGTTGGTTAACTGGCCACGAGCACGTGCACCCGGGCCCTTTTATTAACAGGGTCACGTCACTCGTGACGCCTGTGGTGGATGGGTGCGTGTGTGTCCAGCCCTCAAGGGAGTGGCTGGTAAACTCAGTGCCTGGTTAGGCACTAGACCGTGCCCAGCAGGAAACTACAACGGTCTTGGTCGTGCCAAATAAAATTAAAATAAAAAGCAGTTTTTACTCCTGATAGGCAAACTAGAATTTGAAACTACAGGTGTTCTTTTTGTTGTAACCCATGCTTGCTTTAGAACCAAACATGCACATAAATTATATGACCTGCTTTTCACCGTACAACCTCCCTAAACAGACCAGTCAGCAAGAAGAGCAGAGTTCCACATCCCAGCTGAAGACACTGATCCAGAGAGACAAGTGGGGCAGTGTGAGAGGGGGCTTGGCAAACTCCCTCCTTTGTCTGTGAGGAGTATTTGATTGATTGTAAGGAGTACATCAGGCCGGTATGCCACTTATTTAATGGTTTGATATCACTATCGAACATTATGAGATAAGAACTGGTTTGCTTCTCGTTCAAGAAGCAGCATATCTCAACAATGTCTGAACTCTGCAGAGAGTGGAACCTCTCTTATAACCCTTGGGGGCATATCTGATACCAACGTATTGGGTGGGCCTGCACCCTCAGCAGCAGGAGTGGCCAGTGCTTAATTTGTAAAAGATTAGGTACCGGTGCCCAAAGTTTTGATTAGTAACTTGCTGCCAGTGCTATAGAATGTCAGGGTGCCCAGTATCAAGCCTTCGTAGTCTTGATTCCATGACTTGCCTCTTTCATTCACCACCAGACACTCCCTGACCCTTTATCTCAATCTTTCAGGTTCTCTTACTTTCTTTTTCTTTATTTCCTTCCTTCCTTCCCTCTTTCTTTCTTTCTTTCTTTCTTTCTCTTCCCCTTTCTACCCCCCCTTTTGATTTTTTCTCTCTCTTGCCCTGGATCAAAGTCTAATGAGAAAAAATAAGTGCTGATTCCCAAAAATGAGTGCCAATGGGCCCCATCTGCAACCACTGGCTCAAATTAAGTACAGGCACTGGCGCAATGAACATTCCCATTTTACATAGCGAATAACAGCAAATTGGAGCCACCAGCCCTAACTACCCTGCCTATTTCTCTCTCTGCGGCAACATCATAAAGTCTACATGGGCTACACCTCAAATGTTGCTTTTACTCTGACTACTTTCCAGGGGCTTTTTGAATTACGTTAAGAATGTTGTTGCTGATCCTCCACAGGTGTCTCCATTCAGAGCAGATGGTATTCATGACTAGTAATACTTTTTACATCATTAAGTAGCTTTTCTCAAACAGAAAGAGTATGAGACAAAAAATGGAATGTTCTTCATTCTCGTAACAACATTGCTCCTGTGCTGTGTCTTTTCTTGTAGCAATGAACAAACACGTTAATGAACTTCCCGGTGGCATTATGATGGTGAACAACCAGTGCTGATGGAAACTGCCTCTTTAATTATGAAAATGTTTTTTCCATTTCTTTGTTATTGGTAAATCCCGTTTGAAGATTTTTATTGTTCTATAGGTTTGTATGTGAGCTGAGTGGCAAGAGTAGTCCATATTAAAGTATCTGTGTGAGATTATAAAGGCCAAAAAAAAAAACTACTTGCCTTCGGTAATGATCTTTCTGGTGGATTCTCTATCTACCTGCAGATTCCTCACCTTTTGAATATCCCCTGACACCATTCTGGACCTGGAAACATTTTAGCAAAAACTTCATCTGCGCTAGCAGAGGGCACCGACTCCATAACAACGCCAGCATCTCAACACATGGTAAAGTCAACCAGCACTCAAACTGCAGTTTCCTAGCCATTTTTTCCACACAGACAGGTAGAAGGAAGAGAAATTAGGAAAACTGTATATTTGCAAAACATACTACTGAAAATTAACAACTTAAGAAGTGATGACAGGAAATGTCTAAATAGCAGATACTCTTTCTAAAGACAAGGAGGTGAGTGGGGTAGGTGAGGAATCTGCAGGTAGTTAAATATCCACCAGAAAGATCATTACTGAAGGTAAGTAACTTTTTATACTGATGGATACTTAACTTTTTCTTCTGATGGATACTCCTACCTGCAGATTCCTCAATTTGTGAACAAATTACCGAGCCATAAAGTACTTGGAGGAGGGGCTTAAAGAATGGTTAAAGCAAGAAGTCTTATAGAGCAGAACAGGCAAAATGACCGTTCTGCTGAATCTCTATGTCAAAACAGTAATGTTTGGGAAAAGTGTGCAGAGATGCCCATGTAGCAGCTCTTCGTTTCTCCTCTAGCAAAACTCTGTGCAAAGGTAGAAGATATTGTTATAGTAAAATTAACACTTATGCACTCAGGTGGTTGTTTGTGCAATAGCGAATTACAAATTTTAATGCATAAAATAATCCACCTTGATAGTGTTCTTTTCTGAACTGATCTTGCTTTTCTCCCTCCTATGCAGCCTCAAAAATTATCATGAACACAAAAGTCTTCTGCTCTATCTAGGAAAAAGTTAAGCGCACTATTTGGATCCAGTCCATGGATCCTCTATTCCTCCTTGGAAAGGTGTGGAGGTGAATAAAAAGAGGGAAAGGTAATGGACTAACCTAGGTGAAATGGGGTTGCAACCTTAAGCAAAAGCAGCTAGCTCTGGTCCGTAGTGCCAACTTAGTAGCAAAACAGTCATAAAAGGAGGATGGGCACTTAGTGCCTGCAACTCACTGATGAGTCTCACTGAAGTAATAGTCACTAACAACAGTGTTTTGAATGTCAACTTCATTATATGACAGCTATGTAAAGGTTCCAATGGAGAACCCATCAAAAATATTAAAACTAAACTGAGGTCAGCATTATAAAAGGTGGCGGGGGAAACCTGTTTGTAAGATCCTTCAAGAAATGCAAAACAACAGGTGATTTAGTAGGGACTGTTGGTCTGGAAGGTAGAGGAATGCCGATAAGCCAGCCAAGAACCTGTGACCATCCCTACAGCACAGCCATGCCGTGCTAAAGAGCAAGTGTTACAGCAAACAAATGATGGACGGAATGCTGACAATGCAAACATTCTCCCCCAGTCAAAAGATCTGGGTTAAATCCATCGTTCTTTTGCCCACTACGCCACCCCAGTTTGGACCCAGCCATATGCAAATCAGTCTTGACCCTGTGCCCCATGGGAACAGTCCAGACCGAACTGCCAGGCCAGGTCCTCCTGGACCGGAAACAAGCATCCTGGGACCGGTTTCAGGGTATGTCACCCTTCTTCAGCCAGGCTAGCTTGAATCCAGTGGCACAGTGAGCAAGGGACCCACGTCTGGGCATACCCATCCCACTTAGGGCGAAAAGTGTTACAGCAAACAAATGATGGACGGAATGCTGACAATGCAAACATTCTCCCCCAGTCAAAAGATCTGGGTTAAATCCATCGTTCTTTTGCCCACTACGCCACCCCAGTTTGGACCCAGCCATATGCAAATCAGTCTTGACCCTGTGCCCCATGGGAACAGTCCAGACCGAACTGCCAGGCCAGGTCCTCCCTGGACCGGAAACAAGCATCCTGGGACCGGTTTCAGGGTATGTCACCCTTCTTCAGCCAGGCTAGCTTGAATCCAGTGGCACAGTGAGCAAGGGACCCACGTCTGGGCATACCCATCCCACTTAGGGCGAAAAGTGTTACAGCAAACAAATGATGGACGGAATGCTGACAATGCAAACATTCTCCCCAGTCAAAAGATCTGGGTTAAATCCATCGTTCTTTTGCCCACTACGCCACCCCAGTTTGGACCCAGCCATATGCAAATCAGTCTTGACCCTGTGCTCCATGGGAACAGTCCAGACCGAACTGCCAGGCCAGGTCCTCCCTGGACCAGAAACAAGCATCCTGGGACCGGTTTCAGGGTATGTCACCCTTCTTCAGCCAGGCTAGCTTGAATCCAGTGGCACAGTGAGCAAGGGACCCACGTCTGGGCATACCCATCCCACTTAGGGCGAAAAGTGTTACAGCAAACAAATGATGGACGGAATGCTGACAATGCAAACATTCTCCCCCAGTCAAGAGATCTGGGTTAAATCCATTGTTCTTTTGCCCACTACACCACCCCAGTTTGGACCCAGCCATATGCAAATCAGTCTTGACCCTGTGCCCCATGGGAACAGTCCAGACCGAACTGCCAGGCCAGGTCCTCCCTGGACCGGAAACAAGCATCCTGGGACCAAAGCACAGAATATTAAAGAGACAGGTTTTTAAAGGATCCACTGCATTATCAAAACACCAAGTGATAAACTTGTTCCACCTTCCGTAATACACCGTTTTGGTGGAGTCACGGCAATCAGACGGAATTACATCTGCCACTTTTGATGGCAAGTGGAATGAAGCAAATGTCCCTACTCAATCTTCAGGTTTGGAGTTGTAGCTTCTGAAGGCTAGGATGTAGAACTTGGCCCAGTGACTGGGAAAGAAGATGGACCCAGAGAGAAAGATGGACAGGGGTACACAGTGAGAGGTGCAGGAGGTCTGCATACCACACCCTTCTTGGTCAATCTGGGGCGATGAAGATTAATTGAGCCTGATCTTGGCGAGTTTTCCTCAGAACCCGAGGAAAAAGGGTAAGGGAGGAAATGTGTAGTGAAGTGAAAAATTCAATTTTAACTGGAACACATTACTGATGGCTCTTTGCAAGAGAAACTGGGGGACACAGAACTTCAGACAATGTGTAATGTTGTGAGCAGCAAACAAGTCCATCTGAGCAGTGCTCCATTTGGCGAAGATGTACTGAACCACCTTTGGGTGGAGACCCTGCTCGTCGTCTGCAAGGTAAAGTCAACTGAGGCTGTTGGCTGTGGTATGTAGAGAGCCGGCCAGATGGTTTGCTACCAGACTAGCAGTATGTTGGTGAGTACAAAACGAAAGTCTCAATGCTCCTTGACAAAAAAAGCAAGCCCTAACTTCCCCTTGTTTGTTGATATCACACATCGCAGTCATGTTGTCTATCAAAATCTGAACAGTCTGACTGTGGATAGTGGGAAGAAAGGCTTTAAGGGCCAGATGCATTGCCCTGAGTTCCAGAAGACTGATATGAAGAACCAGCTCTTTGGGAGACCAGAGACCTCTGATCTCCAGATGAGCACCCCACACTAGAGAGGAGGCATCCTTCACTGTTGTGGGAGGATGGAAAGATTATCCTGTAGTTAGGTCGTCTTCAGCTTACCACCAAATGAGATTTGCTGAGCATCTCGGGAGATTACAATGGTGTCCGACTGGTTTCCCAGTGTTGGAACCAATACTTGTGGAGACACCACTGAAGAGCCCTTGTACCAGCATACATGTTTCACCAGTAGTAAGAGGCCAGCAGACCTAAGGTGTAAGACCTTCAGGCTGGCATTTGAGCCCCACCTTGAAACAATGGAACCATGGATTGAATGTTCTGAATCGTCTGAACATGTGAAAAGCTTGTAGAATTGTTCTATCCAGTACTGCGCTATAAACAGGATACACTGAGAGGGCTCTAGGTGATATTTGGGCCTGTTTATTAAAAAGCCCAAGTCGAACAGCAGAGAGGTTTTGGACTACAAATGGTGAGAGGCCACCTCTGATGATTTAGCTTTTAGTAGCTAATTTTCCAAATACAGAAATACCAGGATCCCTACCCTTCCAAGATGAGCCGCTACCTCTGCAATTACCTTTGTAAAGACTTGAGGTGCAGAAGTAAGGCCAAAAGAAAGTACAGAAAATTGGTAGTGAGGGGAACCTAGTACATTTCCTGTGTGGATGCATCCTGCAAATCCCATGATACTATCCATTGCCAAAAGTACCTGAGCCAGAGACAGCATCCTGAACTTCTCCTATTGGAGGAAAAGGTTGAACATCCTGAGGTCTAGGACTGGTCAGAGACCACAATCCTTTTTGGGACTCAGAAAGTACGGTGAGTAGCACCTCTGCCCAATTCCCTGTTGTGGTACTAGCTCCAATGCTCCTTTCTTTAATAGTAAAGTAACTACTGTAACATATGTAGATGCAGCTCCATCTGATAAACCCGGGATGAGGGAATGTAGGGAGGGGACTATAGGAAAGACAGATTATACCTTTTTTCCATTATTTACAAGATCCACAGGTCTGAAGTCATGGCTGTCAAGAGCCAGTCTTCTAGGCAACACAACTTCTTGGAGTGAAGATAAGGCTGTTTATCGCCGAGGCAGGAATGGATGCCAGAATGACAACCTGGAGTCCAGGACTGCTCCAGGAAATAATGCAACAAGAAGAGAAAACTGAACACAGAAAACCCTTCAAGCTGGTCCAGGCTGGAATCAGGATTCAAGAGAGGACAGCAAGCAGAAGGCGAGAAGAACTGGAGACTGCAGATACCCAAGGAAGCCAGGAGCGTGTAACAAAGAAACAATTACGATGCAACTGGCTTCAGAACAGAGTCCGCTTTTATAGTGAAAAGCAGGAAGTAAGCAAGGTAAGTAAAAAGACAGCCACCTTAGACTGGGATGAAAAGGAAAGAAATAATGTGCATTTAAATTTAAGTTTATGATAACTTGAAATCAATATGTGAGTAATCCTAATATGTGCCACAAACAACTTAGATATTTAGAAAATCTGCGTGTGGCGTATGCCAGAAACTCGCATGCAGGCATAAGCACCCAGGCACCTGAATAGTGCCCAATCTAAGATGGCGGTGGTAGAAGACACTGTGGCATCTTCACCGCCACCGAAAACACACTGCATGAGGTCACCATGACTCATGCAGCAGAGAGGCCAGAAACTGCCATGGGCAGCGCGGCAAGGAAGGCAGGAGTCGCTGCTTGCCATACGGCAAGTAACATGGAAGTCACAGCGGCAGCAGAAGTAAGGAAACAATCCTTTCAATGGCTCTCAAGGCCTGTACTCTGCCTCCCACTGGTCGTTTGTGCAGTAGCATAGCTAGTCTGTTATGGGCCCTAGTGCAAGGAAAGAAATGGGCCCCTTGGCTGCTATCTAAATAAAAAATACAGCACTAAGCAGGATTCAGTGGACCCCAGGCCTCTGGGCCCCAGTATCACTGCACTGCCTCAACAATGAACGCTATGCCACTGCGTTCCTATACCAGCAAGTCCAGACTAGAACTTCTTTCCTTGTTGGTTTGGGGGTAAGTGGAGGAAGATAAGGAGGAAGAAATAGGCTGCTGAGTTGAATGACCTTTAGATTTTCCACGACACCTAAACTGCCTGTAGAGTGGGTTTTGGAGTTGTTGTTGAGGATGAGGAGACTCCCATTTCTGTAAAACAAGGGCCCCTTGAAAAACCTTCGAACCTTCAAAATTTTTGAAAATGTCTATAGAATTTTTGAAGGTCTAACAAACGAGCTGTTGCTCTGTTGGACCTAAACCTTTCAAGAGCAAAGTCTGCTTTATCCGCAAATAATTTTGAATGCTCAAAAATGCGATCCAGTAATGTGCTTTGGACATCCGACAAGAAACCTGAGGTCCACAGCCAAGCATGATGTCTCAGTGTGACCGAGAAACTCATGGCTCTTGTTAAGGAATCTACAGTGTTAAGACCTGGTTGAATGATGTGCTTAAAAGCTGCCTATCTTGGACTACTTCTGAAAAATTATCCTGTAGGTGATCTGGCATACTGGGGACCATGAAGTTTGGAGCGGTCACGGTCTGAGGGAAATGACTGAGCCTGTCGTCTGGAAAAGTAAGACTTTAAAAAAAATTACTATTACTTTTAAGGTTTATTGTTAGTATTTAGTGTGCGTAAGTATGTATCAGTGTAGTTAGTTGTGTTTTTGTAGGTAAAGTTATTTTGTATACAGTGTACAATGTAGTTATGGGTTTGGTGAAACGTGTTGGAGGAGACTGTAAATTGCTATGCTTTAAAAGAGTTGATATGTGTGAGGTTACTGTGCTATATTTACTGTTGTTTTGGTTGGGGTTACTTACTAGGTTTCAATGGTTTTGGTTGATTTTCCTCATGGCTTGTATATTATCATGCATTTATTATATGTGCAAAGTGTATTAAATGTTGATATTGTGTATACTATTTGTTTTATTTAATGTTCTTTATAGTTATGTTGGGAGGTTGCATCTTTGTGCTTTGTTTTGATTTTACAGAAATATTTTCATATTGCTTTTTTCATATTTTTACTATTACGTCTGTGGCACATTTTAAAACTTTTTACAGGATTTCTAGCCTTTTTTTACAACTGCATTAAGGAATATTTTTTGATGCCGTTATTTTTACAAATTATTTTCAGATGATGTTTGCATTTTTTTGGGTTACCTTTTGTGAATTTATATTGGTGTTATGGGATTACAAAGGTGCCCTAATGCTGCTGAACTGTGAGTATTATTTAAAGTTAGGTTTATTGTGGATGGGAATATTTCCTTTTTTATATATTGTTGTTTCCTATTATTATGTTTGAATGTATCTTAATAATGGAGTTTTAACTACTTCTGTTTATTTTGTGTATGGAACTTAATTTGTCAAAATATATTTCTTTTTTTTTAGTTGAGTAAAATGTATTATATACACCCAACTGAAAAAAAGATGAATGCGTTCTTTGGTTTGTCCACTTTACTTTTTTACAGTAGTGTGTATGCTATGGAGTCTAAGTAGTCTAGGCGTGGTAGTTCCTTTTATAGATTTACCTTTTTACAAAGAAAATTCATGCATTTATGGTATTTTTTTGGTTATTCTTTGATTTAGTCTTTCTGATAGGGAGTGTTGGATTCTTAAAGCTTAGTAGCTGTGTTCTTTTTGTAGTAGTTCAATGGATTGGTATATGGTTGGATGGTTTCTTCCAATTGTGGCTTGAAATGAGTTGTGCTGCCCTTCTGTTCCATTGTTAGTTTTGAATTCTTTGTTTAGGGCGATTTTATATACATTCCAACAGTTAATGTAGAACCTGGCTTGGCGTCAATTTCCATAGCAATGGTGTCGACCTCCCAGGTGTCCTCAAAGTAACCTATGAGTGGGGTTATTTTCCTTTTGTTTTCTTAGTAAAATTCAGAATCTATTAGCAGGTTGTAACATCTTGTTAGTTCTTTGGGTGGCACAACTGCCAGTGCAATTTTTTTAAAATTTGTAACTAGAATGTGCAATTTGTGGAGTATTCAACACTTTAGGAGGAATTTTTAGGTAGTGCCATCAGGCTCTGTTATAATGGAAATAGCACCCCGACAGTTGTGTGTATGGATAGATTTTGTATAAGGCGTGTATCATAAACTTTAAATCTATGATTATTATATTTTGTGCATAGTTGGTACTAGTTTTATTATGTTAAACATTTCTAAATAAGTGTTTTATTGTTTACTGGGCAGTAAAGCAAATAGCAATGGTATATTATTGGCATGCAGTTGTCCATGGATCATATTTAATTGGTAGAAAGGTGGTGGACATATCTTAAAAGCGCCATCCATTTGCCATCTTAGGCTTTGTTTTAATGTTTGCAGGTTTTGTTCTATACCAAACATTAATATTAGGTTTTCATTATTTTGATTGTCATACTGGAGAGAAGTCTATTTTGTATGGGTAAGTAGTAGGTTGTAGGGGATGTCTACTTCTGCAAAGGTTTTAGGGGTTGGATTTGTTATTTTGTCTGAGCGGCTCTTTCTATATATGTTTTTGTTTTACTTCAGCACAGTTGGTAGTTGTGCTATGCAGTGGGTTCGGATTTTATGGGCATAGTCTTTTAGTTCAGCTCTGCGTCGAGCACTAGATCTTATGGAAGCTTCCTTGAGGTCTTGAACTACATTTGTGAGTTTTATTTCTGCCATATTTGGTGGATGATTATGCTCCGCTGTACTTTCTACTTTTTCATTTACAATAATTTCCCTCCCATAGCAACTATTTGAGGAGTACTTGGTGCATTTCCAGAGGCTACTTTCTTTGCTGCTATGTTCTTTGTTCTATGTGCAGCCTAGCTATGTTAGCAAGGGTTTTCCTTTCTGGGAAAGTGTATGTCGTATTTTGCACATGTTGTACTCTGTTTTAAATTAAGAAATAGAAACAACATTATCTATCATGTTTTGTGTGTTATATTAATTATGTAAACCGTTTAGTTACAGCTATTTGTGTTTTTTTAATACTTACACGTGGAAGGAGTCTTCTTTTTTTCAGGTTGATTGTGTTGTTGGACCAATGCTGGGTCTGGTGGCTTAGTGAACTAATGCAACCCCTACAGAGGCCTGTGTTGACCTCATGGTCACAGGTTCAAATCCCAGCTGGTCCACTCCGTCTTTCATTCTTCTGAGGTCGATAAAATGATCACCATTGAGTTGGGTAACAATAAACATCTGTTATTCAGCGCCAAGATAGCCTTATGGGTGAACGTGCACTTAACAAATACATGTTATGTTTGTTTTCAGTTCTTCTTTGGTTTGACTTTTCTTCTGCTTTGTGTTGGTTTTTGTGGGAGGTCTTTGGTGTTAAAAAAAGAACAGAGATACATGTATTACTTGTTTTGTTAATTTGTTACTATTAGTTTAAGGAAGTTGAGAGTTAGGTAGCTAGGAAAAAATGTGTTAGTTACTTTGTTTTGCATTTATACGTAGGTATTTGGGCAGTATGGCTGGCTTCTTTCTTGTCAGCTCTTGTCTGCTGTTGTGCAAGCACAAGAATAATGAAATATGTTCCTTCTTTTATAAATGTTTGTTAATTGTTTGTGTGATTTGGATGGCTGATGAGTTTTCTAGTGTTGTGTATTTTTTTTTTTACCATATGTAGTGGTTGGTAATCAGCTTATATTTGATATTGTTGTATTAAAAGTGTGTTTGTCATATTTGTAAAGTTGTATTAATATGTATATTTATATATTACAATGTAGATATTGTGGAGTGCAATATTTTGATCTCAATATTGTTAGTTTTTGATATTGTTATAAAAAATATTTAGCGTTTCGATCATTTGGCATTTTACGTAGCATTATTGCCTTTTCGATATTTTAGGCGACCATATTGTAGAGGTGATATTTGTATGTGGCAATATTTGTGCAGACGATCTTCTGTAATACAATCATGACAAAAAGCAGGGTGGCCGCAGATGGAGGACCTGTGTGAATAATCAGGATACAATAGAGGTTCCACCGGATTACCTTCTTCAGGGTTTCATTTTCTATTTACCTGAGTAGATGCAACAGTGGCCCTAAGCTCCAGGTCAATGGCACAATTAAAATCACAGTGATAGTGTAGTCCATGCTGTATCTTTTCCACAAAGACATTACAGAATACATGACATTTACAAACAGCTATTGGGTATCATTAGCCAGATCCACAGGATCAATTAGTGAAGGGTAACAAAGAGTTGATATGACAGAAAGAAGCTTCTGATAATGGTGTCCCCATTGACAGCACCAGAACTAGGCACAAGCAGCCTGTGCAGTGGCACAGGGATCGGTAGCAGGGCACTACCAGGGGCCCATACCACGACTTTCTTCTCATTACATGTATTTTTACTCACTGATGATTGACTGCAGGTATGCTGAACGTATTTTTTAATGAGTGGTTTTCACAAAAAGAAAATGAAGAAACCATTGAAATGTGCTATGTGCAGCTCTGTCGCTGTGTTTTGATAAAACCAGACATGCTATTGCTCTGAAAATCACATATTCAGTGTGATAGCTAGGTTGTGATGCCTCAAATTAATTTAATCAACCTGCTTTAAACTAAAATACTATTCTGGGTTACTTGTGAAGCATGTCCTACTTTCATATTGCAAAGACTCCCTTTCTGTCAAATGCTTTATATTCATATTTAATGTTTTGTGGCCTGCGTTTGGGGGCCTTGCAGCCTTGGCCCATAGGAACCAACAAGGTGAGGGAGATGTCCTTTATCTTTAGAAATTGCTGAGGGGTTGATGATGACCTCACCAGTATGGCCTAGAGGTAGGGGAGTCCCTCTCTTGGGCCATTGGTGTGAGGCCCCACTCAAGTGTCTCCACAGTGATGCCTCAATTAAACCCCTGCACAGTGAGTTGATGTGAGGAACGCCAAATATTCTGCTTTTTGCACCTCACACAGGCAGTGGTGGTTGGTGGCAAATCACATCTGAGGGTGCGCAAAAAAATATATACATAAAAGTACACATAATAATATACACAATAATATAAATATACGCATAACAAAATACTTACCTTACACCGCTGCGCGATGTTCTGCAGCACGTCGTCTTTGTTCTGCAGCACGTCCTCGGAGCGCGAAGCCAACAGCCAACTTTCTCATCCAAACAAGACGCTGTCCTCATGCTGTGAAGACACATGAGTGAAGCATCTTGATTGGCTGGAGCGGGCATGCTCTACGCTCCTAAAAGCACTATACGCCTGTGACTGCTCTCCAGCCCAGCCGGGTTGGAGAGGTTTGAATTGCGCATGTCGGTTGGCTGTAGCAAGGTAGCCAGCCAAATGAACATGCGAACTTCAAACTTAAGTGGCCACTCCTCCCTGTTGCCAATCATTGACAGCAGTGATGCACTGACCCCGCCCTGCCCTCGCACTCCGTTTGCTGGCAGAGAGCATAAAATAAAATGGTAATAAAATAATTTTATTACCATTTTATTTTTCATGCTTTCTGCGCAGCAGTGTGGTAGGGCGACGCTCCTCCGCTCCCATGGAGGAACTGCCGCTGTACACAGAACTATGGTGAAAAACGCTCACCTTGAGGGTGTGAAACAAAAACAGCAGTCTGGGGGTGTCTCTATTGGCCTAGGATGATATCCCTCTAACTTCCCTCTACTTTGTTAACATGAGCTGTGCAAAGGTGCCGGAAAAGGGCCAACATTTGTTATAAAGTGATTGGGAGTGAGGGACACAGTGCAGAGGTTGCACTGGACAATGCAGTTATAGAAACACATTTACCATTAGAGAAGCTAAAAAGGAGGATTGTGAACACCTCCACTGAAGCAGCCACAGACCATCAAGTGAGAGGCACCAAAGTCTTTGATGTACCCCACAATCACTTGTTAGCCAGACTGAGTCAATGGGCAGTCCATCTCTGCAAATAACAATAGCCTGATATCCCTTATTAAGCAGAGTAATTAGTCTAACTATTTTCACTGTATAAAAAAGGAAAAATACAACTATGTGACTTCAGGCATAGTTGGAATCAGTTTTTCTACCACTCTGTGATTAGTTGGGAATGAGATATTTTGCACATATTTATTGTAATCATAATGTAACAGTACTGTAGAACCCTACCATTATCAGTAATGGAAGGATAGCTCTTTCTAGAATGGTCATGGTCCCCGACTACTATATTGTTTCACCAATCTGCCAATATACTTGCCTGGGAAATTCTTTTGCACTTTAGATGCTCTCACTGGTGACCTGATCTGGCGCAGTGGTCACCACAGGGTCGTGCTGGTCAAGTAGGAACGTGCCACTGATGGAGGTGGTCTGGGGGTATCAAACATTGAGCAATATTATCTTGCTTCAGAGCTACAAAGGGTTTGCCGCTGGCTGTCAGAAACACAGCTTGATCACACAGCCACAGAGCTAGCACCGTGGAAAGTGGAAAGAGGATTGAAGTTCTTTTGCCCCATGGCGTGCACTGCTCCTCCTCCTTCTTGCTTCAAGCGAGTGGCACACTCCTATTTCAGTAGAGGCTCACGAATCACTGCCCAGATCCCCCCTAGTCCACTTCTCAGCTTCCCAAATCCTGGCAATGGCTTAACCCTAGCCAACTTGAAACATTGGCATTCTGCAGGCCTAGTGACCATGGGTGATTTCTTTTCAAGACAGGAACCTCTTGTCCTTCGAGGAACTTATGGAATAGTTCAGTATCCCCCACAGAGGTCAGTTCCTAACTTATAATGCAGACTCATACTCTTTGATCTAACTGGAGCATTGTACCGGAAGAACCGTCTACGCATGCGATCATGCAAAATATCCACACTATAGTTAGTGACCGATGTTCATTTGTTGGCTAAATCATTTGGTGCCCACACATAGACCTCCCTAGAGAGACTTAGTGGAAAATGTGAAATGAAATTGAAGAAGGCATTTAATGAAACTGAATAGGGAAGAATACTGGCATATCCAGCCATTGTTTCCAGGAATGCTAGGTTCAAACTTATACAGTTGTACATCATGCACAGAAGCTTACCTCGCGGCTGGAATAGTAAATAATTCTTCCTGGGAGCCAATGCTTGCTGCCCCCGCTGCCAGATGCCGATATATTGCATGTGCTGTGGTCATGCCCCTCTCTATCGGAATACTGGCTAGCAGTCACCTCATACCTTGGTCAGGTCACAGCGCACACCACTTTCAGCAGCCGGGAGGTTTGCACCATAGGATTATGTAAACGCTCCAAAAAGAATAAACTTACAGCCCGATTCTTATATCTTGGTCTGCTACTTGCAAAACATGCCATCACACAACTTTGGAAAGCCAATGTGTCCCCTCCCCCCAGGTTTCTATATGACGCCAAGCGGTGGTGACCTGGGCTGAATCTGAAAGCAAAGCACCTAGGCAGGAGGAGCCCAAAGACCTCAGGAAGGACCCCCCTATCACTTGGATGGGACGAATTGCTGTCAAATTTTCAGGCGGAAGCCAAGGATAGCTTCCTTTCACCCTAGCTATACGCTCTAGGGTGGTAGACTACCTTTGTCTTTTGATACTGCTTGCTTTGACTCTAGATGCCCCCTACACAAGCCCTTTGAACCCTCTTTCCCAGGAGCCCACCAAGACCTCATGGTTCTACGTTAGTTTTCTATCTTCTTTCTGCATATCATAACCACAGACCAGCTTTGTTATTTGTTAAACGACATACATCGATGTTACATAGCTTGAGTATATCAAACTGTCTGCTCATGCTCAAACGGCTGGACAAATGTAAAGCTGTGGAAATGAGCATGCAAAATATATATATATATATATATATATATATATATATATATATATATATATGCACAACTTCTTCTCCGCTATCAGCAGAAAGTACTCGGACACTCCAGCATGCTTCAATAAAGTTTTAATGACACCAAACGACGCGTTTCGGCTTTACGCCTTGCTCACGGTCAAAAGTATACAAACTTTCCATTTGCCATTTTAAATGCTTCTTAAAAATAGAGGAAGGACTTCGCCCATAAAAAGTGATTAAAGCAGTGTGCACTGTGGCGGCCATTTTTACACTATAATTAATCAATGGTTTACATAATAAACTTTGTATTCTCAATATTATACCGTTCATATGGCCATTGTTATTGCCTAGAAACCATGTACAAACATAATACAGACCAATTCCATATGAATAAACTATTTAAATTCATTATTCCTGCAATTAAATTCTATGGCGGCCATTTTAACACAATGGTAAATTCCATCCAATGTGTAAACGCACAGGACATATAAATATCAATCCTGCCCCATATGATTTATCTATTTAAATTCATTATTCCTACAATTGAATTCTATCGCGGCCATTCAGACACAGTGGTAAATTTCAAACGATGTGTAAATGCACAAGACATGTAAGTATCAATCCTGCCCCAGTGGGCAAATACAATCATGATGTTGCAATCTATCAATATCAATATATATTCAATGCAGCAAAATCACAACTATAGTCCTACATTTGTAGATTGTGCAAATACATATCTACTCTTACTGTGTCATAATTATTTACTCTCTTGAAGCATGCTGGAGTGTCCGAGTACTTTCTGCTGATAGCGGAGAAGAAGTTGTGCATTTTGGGTTACCCGGTAGCCCGAACTCGGACCGCCCGTGTGACAGCCTTGTTACTGAACCGGGACTGTTATATATATATATTATCTACTGGCGGTCGCCAGTAGATAGTTATAGTTAGGACCTATTTTCCATAGGAAATCCGCAACATTCTATTTGAAATAACGTTGGCGCCGGTTGACGAATCTTCGCGAAAGTTTCCAACTTGTTGGGGCGCTCCGGTCCGCTCCTATCCTGAAAGTCTCGGGGTGATTCGTCAAGCGGGGGCCGAGAAAAAGGGGGGTCCCAAAACGCGTTTTCCCCATTCATTTTTCCATAGGAACCTTTAGTCGCAGCTACAGCCCGAACTGCTGAACGGAATTACACCAAATTTGGCAAAGAGGTAGCCCTTGGTTCAGTGTTGTGCCTTTTGCTTAAATGGTGTAAATCCGTTCAGTAGTTCCTGAGAAAATCAAAAGTAAAGTCACATATATATCTATGGCAGAGTAGGGTCCGCGTACCACTCCCGATCACGAGCTGCATGCTAATTGGCTGTCAAGTGGCTGTCAACACTCCAAATCAGGAAGTGTTGGCAGCCATTTTGTCCCTCGGTAAAACCGAGGGACAGAAACAAGTGCGCAAAGCGCAAAAAGGAGGCAGGGTAGAAACACCCTGACCCCCTAGGTCTGCTCAGGGGGTCCCACAAGGACCCCCTGGGCCGAAAAAAGCATTTTTTTTTTTAAAACACGGCGGGATGCGATTAGGGTCCGCGGATCCCGCCGATTAATAAAAAAAAAGCACAAGAAACAAGTGCGCAAAACGCACAAAGGGGGCAGGGTAGAAACACCCTGACCCCTTAGGTCTGCTCAGGGGGTCCCACAAGGACCCCCTGGGCAGAAAAAAGTTTTTTTTTTTTTTTAAATCTACGGGATGCGCTTAGGGTGCGCGGATCCCGCCTGTAATTAAAAAAATCGAAGCGCGGTCTCCCGCTTCGATCTATTTTGCCCCGGGTGGGCCAAGTCCCGGGGGCATGCGGAGGGTTTATTTATTTTTAATGTGGGGGCCTCTAAGGCCCCCAAGCCCCGGAGACCGCCACCCCCCGGGGCTTTAAATAAATAATGTTGGTGGGGGGGACACGGCCCCCCCGCAGCCCCGGGGACCGCCACCCCCGGGGCTTATTTTTTTAAAAAATTACTTGACCTGGGTGGGGGCTCAGCCCCCACACGCCCCGGGGACCGCCACCTCCCGGGGCACTAAGAGAAAAAATGTGGGGGTCCGTTATGGACCCCGAGCCCGGGGACCACCACCTCCCCGGGGCTGTGCAAGGATGGGAGGGGGCCGCGCGCCCCCTCCTGGAGCCTGTGGTGGCCCTGGGGACCGCCACCCCCGAGGGCCGGCTCCTGCAGTGTCCCGGGTGCCTAACCCCGGGACACTGTAGTTTGCAATGACAGGACGGGGCCTCGCGGCTCCCGTCCTGTCATTGCAAAACTGCTTTGGATATTAGGCGAGAGCAGGAAACCTGCTCTCGCTTCCAGTATCCAAGCACATTGCTTTCCACACGGGGAGCTGCATGTTAGCAGCTCCCCGTGTGGAAAGCAATGCCGGCTCCCGCAGGAGGCGGGGAGCCGGCATGGTCCGTGGGGTAGTTGGGGTCCCCCACGGACCCCAAAGGATAGGGCCAGTCCCGGGGGATGGGGTCCCCGGGGCCTAAGGAGGCCTGAGGAGGGGGAAACGCAGCCCCCCTCCATGAAATAAAAAAAAAAAAAAAAGGTGGCAATGACCCGGGGTCCCCGGGTCGAAATTGGCTATGGGAGGGGGGCCCACGTGGTCCCCTTCCCGTTCCTTTTAAAAAATAAAATAAAAGGGGTCAGGCCCTGGGGGATGGGGTCCCCAGGGCCCAAAATAATTAAAAAGAAGGGGGCCACACAGCCCTCTTTTAAAAAAAAAAATAAAAAATAAAAAATCCGGCATCGCGCCGGAGGCCACGCCCTCCTTGGCAGCACTCTGCAAACGCGCCCCTGCCGCGTTTGCAGAGGAGGAACGAATTCCCCTTCAATACTGGGGGTCCCTGGGAGCCAACTAGCCCACCAGGAACCTCCAGTATGCGCCAGGGAGCTGCGTTGCAGAGAGGTGTTCTGAGACCACGCCCCTTTACACCTCTCTGCAACGCAGCTCCGTGGCGCTTAATGGAGGTAGCTGGTGGGCTAGTTGCACCCCAGGGACCCTCAGGATTCAAGGGAGTTAATCCTCCGACTTAAAACGCGCCACGGGGCGCGTTTGCACAGTGGTGAAGGGAGGGGCGGGGCCTGAGGTAACATGTGTGCAAACAGGTCCCGTGGCGCATTTTAAGATGGGGAATTAAATCCCCTTCAATCCTGAGGGACCCTGGGGGCCAACTAGCCCACCAGGTACCTCCAGTAAGCGCCACGGAGCTGCGTTGCAGAGTGTTGTAAAAGGGGCGTGGCCTCTGAACACCTCTCTGCAACGCAGCTCTCTGGCGCATACTGGAGGTATCTGGTGGGCTAGTTGGCCCGTAGGGACCCTCGGGATTGAGGAGGAATTAATTCTCCAACTTAAAACGCGCCACAGGGCGTGTTTGCAGACATGTCACCTCAGGCCCCACCCCCTTCCTTCACCATTGTGCAAATATTCCTCTAAAATCAGCTGAACTACGAATTCCAATTTACTCACCTGTTATCAGGAGAGACCTCAGTGCTGCATCTTTGAGCCCAGTACTGATCCTGAAAAGTAATTTTAACCGTACTTACCAGTAACTTGAATTTCCTTCCATAGGATATCATTGACTGGTTTCACTTGGAAATTCTTCTAAGTGTGGAGTTTTGGAACTTTATAATATTCCTCTAAAATCAGCCAAACTACGAATTCTAATTTACTCACCTGTTATCAGGAGAGACCTCAGTGCTGCATCTTTGAGCCCAGTTACAGATCCTGAAAAGTAATTCTAACCGTACTTACCAGTAACTTGAATTTCCTTCCATAGGCTAACATTGACTGGTTTCACTTGGAAATTCTTCTAAGTGTGGAGTTTTGGAACTTTATAATATTCCTCTAAAATCAGCCGAACTACGAATTCCAATTTACTCACCTGTTATCAGGAGAGAACCCAGTGCTGCATCTTTTAGCCCAGCACTGACCCTGAAAAGTAATTCTAACCGTACTTACCAGTAACTTGTATTTCCTTCCATAGGAATCCATTGTCTGGTTTTCAGCAGAAAAGTTTCAAAAGTGTCGATTTTCACAAACTACAAATATTCCTTAAAAATCGCCTGTATGACTTAAACGCATTCTTTCAACTGTTTACAGGAGATGCACCAGTGCTGGATCCAGGATCCACCACTGAGTAAGAAAAAGTAACGATAACACTACTTACCTGATAAGTGAATTTCCTCCCATAGGATCACATTGGTGATTCTATGTGAAAAAGTTTCTAAGTGTCAACTTTTAAAATACAATAATATTCCTTAAAAATCACTACTGTAACCAAAACGCTTTTACTCAACTGTTTACAGGAGATGTCCCAGGACTGAATCTAGGATCCAGTCCTGTGGTTAGAAAAGTAATCCATAAAGTAACTAATTGCATTTAACTAGAAATTCACATTGAGCTCAATGTTGCATTGTGTTTGAAATTGTGTTGCCCATTGCAACAACTGTAACTACTGTACTTAAAAGTCTATTGCCTATTTGCAAAGTATTTAAACTAAAGTAATTCATTCTGAGAAAGTATATTTTGTAATGTAATGTATAATGTAATTACAATGTAATTTAAAAAATAAAATATCTAAAAATAAATAGTTTAAAAAAATGTAGTAAATCAGTATCAAAAAAATAAATATAACAATTAATACATTTAAAAATTGTCATTTACAAAACCTTTGAAATTCACTGAAAAAAACCATAGGTTTCAGACATGTTATAGTTAGGAATTAGCATTTAAAAAACCTTTGAAATTCACTGAAAAAACCTTAGGTTTCAGGCACGTTATAGTTAGAAATTAGCATTTAAAAAACCTTACAAATTCACTGAAAAAACCATAGGTTTTAGGGACAGTTATAGTTAGTTGGACATTGCACTCGTACAAAACCCGTGAAATTCCCCCGTTCTAGTTAGTTCAGCTAACTATAACTCGCGCCCCCGCAATGCACTGCTGATGACGTCACATATTACATCACTCATGACATAGTCAGTGACATCACTGATGACATCACTGTTGACATCTCAAATGACATCACTGATGACATCACTGATGACATCATCCACGTGATAATCTGATGCACCTCCTCACACCCTAATATAACCTTTGATACACCCACTTTAAATTACAGACTGCCATTTGCAAAACCATAGACACTCCAACACCAATAACTACATACCCACTCACTGATTCTTAGGTCTACACACACATCCACTCACTCACCTGTACAGTCACTCATACTTACGGTCACTCAGTACAGGACTATCATATGCACTCATACTCCTATATAGACACTCAAACACCGCCACTCATCCATAGAGGTACTCACACACCTAGTCAGTCATGCAAATAATTAAACACACTGCCATTTACTCACCTATACAGTTATACACACACCAGCTCACTTACTCATACAAATACTAGCACATTCTTACGCTCTCATACAATCACTGATACAAGCACACACTCATCCATACAGTCACTCTCACAATCACACACTCTCGCTTATAGCTATTTATATACTCCAACACACATATATACTGCCTTTCACATATGTAGTTACTCACATATACCACTGGGACATACATTCACTCACTAACACACTCTTACACACACTTACCCACCCATACAGTCTATCACAGATTCACTCTTGAAACCATCCACCCAGTGAATCACCCACTCACACATCTATGCACAGAGTCGCACACACCCCACCCACACAAATACTCAGGCACCCACACAGATACTCAGACAACCAATCAATATCTCATATAGACACTCATGTAGCTATTCACAAACCCATGCAGCCACTTACACAGCAACAGACAGACGGATACAGACATTCACCCAGTTTAGTCACTAACCCATGCATTCAGTAAGATACGTTTAATCACCCACTTATAGAGTTAGTCACGCACCTACTAAATCATCCATACAGACACTTATACACCCACTCATTCTTCAATACGCCTTTCCCTATATATATTAAAAATATTTAAACTTTACAGAAACACAGAGTCACTGGATGATGTCATCAGTGATGTCATTTGAGATGTCATCAGTGATGTCATCAGTGATGTCACTGACCATGTCATGATTGATGTAATATGTGACGTCATCAGCAGTGCATTGTGGGGCGTGAGTTATAGTTAGCTGAACTAACTATAACGGGGGAATTTCACGGGTTTTGTACGAGTGCAATGTCCAACTAACTATAACTGTCCCTAAAACCTATGGTTTTTTCAGTCAATATGTATAGGTTTTTAAATGCTAATTTCTAACTATAACGTGCCTGAAACCTTATGGTTAGTTGCAGTGAATATATATATATATTCACTGAAAAAACCATAGGTTTCAGGGACGTTATAGTTAGTTGGACATTTCATTCATACAAAACCATAGAAATTCTGCTGTTATAGTTAGTTCAGCTAACTATAACTCGTGCCCCCGCAATGCACTGCTGATGACGTCACATATTACATTATTCATGACATGGGCAGTGACATCACTGATGACATCACTGATGACATCTCAAATGACATCACTGATGACATCACTGATGACATCATCCAGTGACTGTGTGTTTCTTTACAGTTTAAATATGTATTATATATATGACAAGGTGCATTGAAGAACGAGTGTGTGTATAAGTGTCTGGCTGGAGGATTTAGTAGGTGCGTGACTGACTGTTTAAGGGAGTGATTACATGTGTCTTACTGAATGCATGGGTTAGTGACTAAACTGTGTGAATGTCTGTATCAGTCTGTCTGTTGTTGTATAAGCTGCTGCATGGGTTGGTCAGTAGCTACATGAGTGTCTATATGGGTAATCAATTGGTTCCCTGAGTATTTGTATGGGTGCCTGAGTGTGTGTGTGGGTGGGTGGGAGGTGTGTGACTCTGTGCATAGATGTTTGATTGGTTGATTCACTGGGTGTATGGGTTCAAGAGTACTTGTGGAAACAGCTGTATGGGTGGGTGAGTGTGTGTATTGGTGTGTTGGTGAGTGAATGGATGTCTCAGTGGTACATGTCCAAGTAACTACATATATAAAAGGCAGTGTATGTGAGAGTTGGAGTATATAAATGACTATACATGAGAGTCAGTGATTGTGAGAGTGGCTGTATGGATGAGTGTGTACTTGTATCAGTGATTGTATAAGAGAGTAAGTATGCATTTGTTTCTGTTTGAATAAGTGATGTGGTGTGTGTATAACTGTATGGGTCAGTAAATGGAAGTGTGATTGATTCTTTGCATGACTGACTAGGTGTGTGAGTAACTCTGGATGAGTGGTGGTGTGTGAGTGTCTGTATAGGTGTATGAGTGCATATGATAGTGTTGTATTGATGAGTGGCTGCATGTACGAGTGATTGTATGGGTGAATGAGTGGATGTGTGTGTAGACCTAGGAATCAGTGAGTGCGGATATAGTAACTGGTATTGGTGTGTCGATGGTTTCGAAAATGGTAGTCTGTATTTTACAGTGGGTGTATCAAAGGTTATATTAGAGTGTGAGGAGGTGCATCAGATTTTCACGTGGATGATGTCATCAGTGATGTCATCAGTGATGTCATTTGAGATGTCATCAGTGATGTCATCAGTGATGTTACTGACTATGTCATGAATGATGTAATATGTGACATCATCAGCAGTGCATTGCAGGGACGCGTGTTATAGTTAGCTGAACTAACTATAACAGCGGAATTTCTATGGGTTTGTACGAGTGAAATGTCCAACTAACTATAACGTACCTGAAACCTATGGTTTTTTCAGTGAATTTCTAAGGTTTTTTAAATGCTAATTTCTAACTATAACGTGCCTGAAACCTATGGTTTTTTCAGTGAATTTCAATGGTTTTTAAAATGCTAATTTCTAACTATAACGTCCCTGAAACCTATGGTTTTTTCAGTGAATTTCAAAGGTTTTTTAAATGCTAATTTCTAACTATAACATAGCAGTCGCGTTTGCAGAGTGGTGGAGAAAGGTGAGCGTGGCCTTCAAACACCTTTTAGCAATCCCACTGTGTGGGATTTAGCAGAAGTAACAGGAGGGATAGTTAGCCCCCAACGTCAACCTTGGGGGCCAACTACCCCTTTATTACCTCCAGTAAGTCCCACACAGCAGGATTGCTAACTTGTTA
>CAWUFW010011283.1:615000-626784 GCA_963921515.1 Calotriton arnoldi
CTGTACTGAGTGACTGTAAGTATGAGTGACTGTACGGGTGAGTGAGTAGATGTGTGTGTGTAGACCTAAGAATCAGTGAGTGGGTATGTACTTATTGGTTTTGGAGTGTGTATGGTTTTGAGAATGGCAGTCTGTAATTTAGAGTGGGTGTTTCAAAACTTATATTAGGGTGTGAGAAGATGCATTAAATTCTCACATGGATGATGTCATCAGTGATGTCATCAGTGATGTCATTTGAGATGTCATCAGTGATGTCATCAGTGATGTCACTGACCATGTCATGAGTGATGTAATATGTGACGTCATCAGCAGTGCATTGCGGGGCGCGAGTTATAGTTACCTGAACTAACTATAACGGGGGAATTTCACGGGTTTTGTACGAGTGCAATGTCCAACTAACTATAACTGTCCCTAAAACCTTATGGTTTTTTCAGTGAATTTCAAAGGTTTTTAAATGCTAATTTCTAACTATAACGTGTCTGAAACCTATGGTTTTTTCAGCGAATTTCAAAGGTTTTTTAAATGCTAATTCCTAACTATAACATGTCTGAAACCTACGGTTTTTTCAGTGAATTTCAAAGGTTTTGTAAATGACAATTTTTAAATGTATTAATTGTTATATTTATTTTTTTCATACTGATTTACTACATTTTTAGAAACATTTTTTTTTACATATTTTATTTTTTAAATTACATTGTAATTACATTATACATTACAAAAAATACTTTCTCAGAATGAATTACTTTAGTTTAAATACTTTGCACATAGGCAATAGACTTTTAAGTACAGTAGTTACAGTTGTTGCAATGGGCAACACATTTTCAAACACAATGCAACATTCAGCTCAATGTGAATTTCTAGTTAAATGCAATTAGTTACTTTATGGATTACTTTTCTAACCACAGGACTGGATCCTAGATTCAGTCCTGGGACATCTCCTGTAAACAGTTGAGTAAAAGCGTTTTGGTTACAGTAGTGATTTTTAAGGAATATTATTGTATTTTAAAAGTTGACACTTGGAAACATTTTCTCATAGAATCACCAATGTTATCCTATGGAAGGAAATTCAGTTAGCAGGTAAAAACTGTTATCGTTACTTTTTCTTACTCAGTGTTGGATCCTGGATCCAGCACTGGTGCATCTCCTGTAAACAGTTGAAAGAATGCGTTTAAGTCATACAGGCGATTTTTAAGGAATATTTGTAGTTTGTGAAAATCGACACTTTGAAACTTTTCAGCTGAAAACCAGACAATGGATTCCTATGGAAGAAAATATAAGTTACTGGTAAGTACGGTTAAAATTACTTTTCAGGGTCAGTGCTGGGCTAAAAGATGCAGCACTGAGGTCTCTCCTGATAACAGGTGAGTAAATCGGAATTCGTATTTCGGCTGATTTTAGAGGAATATTTTAAAGTTCCAAAACTCCACACTTAGAAGAATTTCCAAGTGAAACCAGTCAATGTTAGCCTATGGAAGGAAATTCAAGTTACTGGTAAGTACGGTTAAAATTACTTTTCAGGACCAGTACTGGGCTGAAAGATACAGCACTGAGGTCTCTCCTGATAACAGGTGAGTAAATCGGAATTTGTATTTCGGCTGATTTTAGAGGAATATTTGTATGTTTCAAAAATCAACACTTAGAAACTTTTTCAGCAAAAGCAGACAATGATATCCTATGGAAGGAAATTCAAGTTACTGGTAAGTACGGTTAAAATTACTTTTGAGGATCAGTACTGGGCTGAAAGATGCAGCACTGAGGTCTCTCCTGATAACAGGTGAGTAAATCGGAATTCGTATTTCGGCTGATTTTAGAGGAATATTTTAAAGTTCCAAAACTCCACACTTAGAAGAATTTCCAAGTGAAACCAGTCAATGTTAGCCTATGGAAGGAAATTCAAGTTACTGGTAAGTACGGTTAAAATTACTTTTCAGGACCAGTACTGGGCTGAAAGATACAGCACAGAGGTCTCTCCTGATAACAGGTGAGTAAATCGGAATTCGTATTTCGGCTGATTTTAGAGGAATATTTGTATGTTTCAAAAATCAACACTTAGAAACTTTTTCAGCAAAAAGCAGGCAATGATATCCTATGGAAGGAAATTCAAGTTACTGGTAAGTACGGTTAAAATTACTTTTCAGGATTAGTACTGGGCTGAAAGATGCAGCACTGAGGTCTCTCCTGATAACAGGTGAGTAAATCCGAATTCGTAGTTCGGCAGATTTTAGAGGAATATTTGCACAATGGTGAAGGGAGGGGCGGGGCCTGAGGTGACATCTGTGCAAACGCGCCCGTGGCGCGTTTTAAGTTGGGGGATTAAGTCCCCTTGAATCATGAGGGTCCCTAGGGGCCAACTAGCCCACCAGGAACCTCCAGTATGCGCCAGGGGCTGCGTTGCAGAGACATGTAGAGAGGCCACACCCCTTTTACACCTCTCTGCAACGCAGCTCTGTGGCGCTTTCTGGATGTACCTGTTGGGCTAGTTGGCCCCCAGGGACCCTCAGGATTGAAGGGGATTTAATTCCCCATCTTAAAACGCGCCACGGGGCCTGTTTGCACACACGTCACCTGAAGCCCCGCCCCTCCCTTCACCACTGTGCAAATGCGCCCGTGGCGCGTTTTAAGTTGGGGGATTAAGTCCCCTTGAATCCTGCGGGTTCCTGGGGGCCAACTAGCCCACCATGTACCTCCAAAAGCGCCACAGAGCTGAGTTGCAGAGAGGTGTATAAAGGGGCGTGGCCTCTGTACACCTCTCTGCAACGCAGCCCCTGGCGCATACTGGAGGTTCCTGGTGGGCTAGTTGGCCCCCAGGGACCCCCAGTATTCAAGGGGAATTACTTCTCCATCTGCAAAGGCGCCAGGGGCGCGTTTGCAGAGTGGTGAAGGAAGGGGCGGGGCCTGCGGCCCGATCGTTTTTTTTCCTGAAGGGGGCTGTGTGGCCCCCTTCCTTTTTCTTATTTTTGGGCCCTGGGGACCCCATCCCCCAGGGCCTTACCCCTTTTGTTTTTAAATTACAATTAAACTGGAAGGGGCCGCGTGGCCCCCCTCCCCTGGCCGAAAACTGCCCCGGGGACCCCATCCCCCGGGGCATGGCCACACTAACATTCCTTTTTAAGGATGGGGGCTGCGTGGCCCCCCTCCTCAGGCCTCCTTTTGCCCCGGGGACCCCATCCCCCGGGGCAGGCCTTTTTTTTTTTTTTTTTTTTAAATAATTTCTGGGGAGGGGGGCCCACTTATGGCCCCGGGAACCCCAACCCCCGGGGCCTGGCCTCGGGTTGGGGACTGTGGGGGGGTCCCCAAACCCCCCACAGTCCCGCCGGCTCCCCATGTCCTAAGGGACCGGCATTGCTTTCACACGGGGAGCAGCTAACATGCTGCTCCCCGTGTGGAAAGCAATTGTCTTTGGATATTGGAAGCGAGAGCAGGTTTCCCTGCTCTCTCTTCCAATATCCAAAGCAGTTTGTAATGACAGGACGGGAGCCGCGAGGCTCCCGTCCTGTCATTGCAAACAGCAGTGTCCCGGGGGTAGGCACCCCGGGACACTGCAGGAGCCGGCCCTGGGGGTGGCGGTCCCCAGGGCCACCACAGGCTCCAGGAGGGGGCCGCGCGGCCCCCTCCCCACATCAGCAAAGCCCCCGGGAGGTGGTGGTCCCCGGGGTCCAAAACGGACCCCCATTTTAATTTGTTAGTGCCCCGGGAGGTGGCGGTCCCCGGGCGCGTGGGGGCTCGAGCCCCCCCACACTGCAAAAAGTTTTTAAAAAGAAGCCCCGGGGAGGTGGTGGTCCTCGGGGCTGCGGAGGGCTCAGAGCCCTCCCGCACCATTTTAAAAGAAAGCCCCGGGGGTGGCGGTCCTCGGGCTTGGGGGCCCTTTGAGGCCCCCCATACATAAATTTAACCCCCCACCATGCCCCCGGGACTTGGGCCACCCGGGGGCAAAATACAATCAAGCGCGGGAGACCGCCCTTCGATTCTTTTTTTTCCGGCAGGATTCGCGCTCCTGAGCGCATCCTGCCGATTTAAAAAAAAAAAATGCTTTTTCTGCCCAGGGGTCCTTGTGGGACCCCTGAGCAGACCTAGGGGGTCAGGGTGTTTCTACCCTGCCCCCTTTGTGCGTTTTGCGCACTTTTTTACTGCTTTCTTGTTCCTCGGTTCTACCGAGGAACAAGATGGCTGCCAACACTTCCTGGTTTGGAGTGTTGACAGCCAATTAGCAGACAGCTCGTGATCGGGAGGGTGCGCGAATCCGACGCGGCCATAGATATATATGTACTTTTACTTTTGATTTTCTCAGCAACTACTGAACGGATTTACACCATTTAACAAAAAGGGTTCTTTCTGAACCAAGAACTACCTCTTTGCCAAATTTGGTGTAATTCCGTTCAGCAGTTCGGGCTGTAGCCGTGTCTAAAGTTTCCTATGGGAAAATGAATGGGGAAAACACGTTTTGGGACCCCCTTTTTTCTCGGCCCCCGCTTGACGAATCACCCTGAGACTTTCAGGGTAGGAGCGGACCGGAGCGGGCCATAAAGTTTGAAAATTTCGCGAAGATTCGTCAACCGACGCAAGAGTTATTTCAAATAGAATGTAGCGGATTTCCTATGGAAAATAGGTCCTAACTATAACTATCTACTGGCGACCGCCAGTAGATAATACATACATATATATACATATATATACATATACATATATATATATATATACACATATACATATATATACACATATATATACATATATACATATACATACATATACATATATACACATATTACTGGCAACTCCGTTGATACACTGGATTTCTTCCTCCCAATAACGGAGCACGGACCACGAAGTAGTGCAGCAAGACGTTCTTTATTGCTCACAAAACACCTCTACAGCCATGACGCGTTTCAGCCCTACCACGGGCCTTGATCACATGACACGCTCTGTCAGGTAGGTAGCTTTTTTTTATACCTTGCTTTTTTTCTTTTTGCTGTGCATTACTTAAAGTGACAGGTGCATAAAGTCAAAGTCATAGACGGCAAATATACACATATACTCTTTTAAATACTTAAATAGTTATCATCTAAAAAAGACACAAATAACATTGAAAGGAAATATATTACTGTAATAGTAGTAAAATGTCTGATATATGCCTAACCTAATAGTGAGGTCATTGACATGTATATTGCTCACAAATATATTATTGATTAGAATACAACTTAGTTCCCCCTTCTTAAAATCCATAATAATAACAACAATAAAGTTATTAGTAAAATTATTAATAAAAGATTACGGTAGGTAGTTGTTAAAACCATGCTTTGTTGGATTCCGGCATAAATGCCTCGTTTATATTTCCCATCAAGTATTAATTTCTTTTGGGGATCAACCCATTTCATGTGGGCGGTTTCAATAGATGATGTGTAATAAGTTTGCCGATTGCCTCCTAAGCTTAATGCTAAAGTGCTAGTGCTAGTTTAACAAAAATATACCTTAAAACCTTGTGAATAAAATTTGCTAAAATTAGTGATAAAAAACTACCTAACCCTGTGTGTGGAATTCGATTTTAAAATATGTGATTAGCAGTGGCAGCGTTAAAAAGAATATTGTTGATAATAACATAGTATTTACAAACTTGAATAACACAGGCCTATTAGCATCATTTATGTTTTTAATTCAGTTTGATTAATATTCCAAAGACTAAATTATTGTAGACAGGTATGTAACTCTTCAGTGACGTTAAGACCTCTAGGTTGCTTGGTATCGAGGTTAATAATATATTGGGCCTCAAGTAATCTGAGCTGTTTTTCCCTGTCGCCACCTCGTTTCTTCAGTGGGATCGCATCTATTAAAAAGTATTTCAGACCACTGGGGTCTGCTTTGTGTACCTCACTGAAGTGTCTTGCGACCGGATAATTATGGTCCTGATTTTTTATCGCTCTAATGTGCTGGAGCACCCTTTTGTGCCCTTGCAGTATGGTACTGCCGATGTATCGTAGGCCGCAAGGGCACCCCAGCACATAGACCACATACTCAGTTTTGCAATTTAGAAATAACTTGATAGGGCATTCTAGGTCACTGAAAGGGGTCGTGTAAGTGGTTGTGTTGATACCAAACTGACACGCTTTGCATACTTTGCATTTATAAAACCCTTTTCTTTGAGATAACCAAGTATTAGGGCTGGGACCACTAGGATCCTTTTGTACCAGAATATCCTTCATCGATCTGGCCCTGCTGTATGTGATGGCTGGTTTCTTAGGGAGTAAATGGCCAATCATAGGGTCGCTTAAAATTAGCGGCCAGTTTTTTATTATTAGCTTTCTCACCTGATTCTCCTGTTTGTTGAATTTGAAAATGAATCTAAAAGCATCATCCTTCTCTTGATTTTTAGGTCCCTCTATTGAAGTTACTTGTTTTATTTGAGGTTTACATAGTAAACTATCTCTAGTTCTAGACCTACTCTTGTCAATCGCTTTATTGATGCAAGTAGTAGAATAGCCTCTTTCTTTAAATCTTATTTTGCTGCTTTCTTGTGCTGTGATCAAATCACTGTCACAGCTGCAGATGCGTCTTAGCCTCAACATCTCACCGTAAGGGATACTACGGATGAGATGTTTTGGGTGTGCGCTACTTGCATGTAGCACTGCATTGCCGGCTGTGGATTTTCTGTGTAACTTTGTTTCCAATTTGTTATTTCTTACAAACACCTGTACATCTAAAAAATTGATAGTATTGGGACTAATCTCTGCTGTAAAATGTAGATTTAATTGATTGGTGTTAAGATTCTTAATGAACTCTTCTGCCTCACTGGTTGTGCCTTGCCAAATAACAAAGAGGTCATCGATATATCTCCACCAAGCCTTGACATTTGTTTTAATCACCAATGTGTGTTCTTTAAGGAGGACCAACTCCTCCCACCAGCCCATGTGGAGACAAGCATAGCTGGGGAGAAGCTGGCCCCCATAGCTACTCCACGTAGTTGCTGGTACAGATTATTTTGGAACAAAAAATAGTTGTTATGTAAACAAAAATCCACCATATTTAAAAGCATAAGATTGTGTTGGGCATATTCTTGTCCTCTTTTGGCCAAATAGTACTCTAGGGCCCTCAGTCCATCTCTATGATTTATGGATGTATATATACACATATACATACATATACACATACATATACACATATATATACACATATACACATATACATACATATACACATATATATATATACATATACACATATATATATACATATACACATATATATACATATACACATATATATACATATACACATATATATACATATACACATATATATACATATATATATACATATACACATACATATACATATACACATACATATACACATACATATACATATACACATACATATATATATATATACATGACGACTTGCACAAATAAAATATAACAGCACTATTACCGTGGTCCGTATCCGTTTGTGGTGAGAATCCTGAGAAGAAACGGTATCCTGTGGATATACATATATATATACATACATATATACCTATATACATACATATATACCTATACATCCAAAAAAACGAAATCCAGAAAAGTGCACACTCAGAGACCAATTTGCTCATGCAGATTTATTTACTCAAAGGCTATGCATTTCGACAGAGAACTGTCTTGTTCACACCGAGTAAAGTTTCAAAATGCATTACATAGAAACGTGGAGACATAGACAAAGGACTTCCTTCACAAATCATCAAGGAACTAAAGCAAGTTCCTTAGTGATTCTGTTCACGTTGTTTTCAGATCGCTGCCACAATTCCCAATGTTCTTGAGTGCTCATGCCCCAAGTTGGTAAGAGGAACATAGCACCTCTCACCTCCCTTTCTTGTCACCAACTCGATACATTTATCTCAGGATAGTCCTTTTTTCTTTGTCGCAGTTGGGGCAAGCGGGTCATGCTCACACGGCTACATTCGCAGAGTCAAACCATCACTCCGACTTTAGGTGAACCCCCGACTCTGCAGGGCGGTTCCAGCAGCACAGGCGCAGAGAGTCTTGTTATTCAAAACCAAAAGCAAGACGCCGGAACTCCACTTGGGTACGTAAGCACTTTATTGACATGGAGGGGGTGGCGGCACCTGACGTGTTTCGGCTCCATTGAGCCTTAATCATAGGTGGTCAAATAATTTCAATTGACCTCAGCTGATGGCAGTTCCACTAGGTTTAGTGGTCCCGAGGTCCTTCAATACCCAGAATGCACCATGACAGATTTGAATGTCCGAAATGGACTGCAGTGCGTGCTGTTTTCAATTCGTCCTTTCCCTTCAGCACTGCAGCCGCTGAGGTAAGTATCGAATTTCAATGGTGCTTCTGTTCACGTTGTTTTCAGATCGCTGCCACAATTCCCAATGTTCTTGAGTGCTCACGCCCCAAGTTGGTAAGAGGAACATAGCACCTCTCACCTCCCTTTCTTGTCACCAACTCGATACATTTATCTCAGGATAGTCCTTTTTTCTTTGTCGCAGTTGGGGCAAGCTCTTCATCTCTCTTCCCTCTTTCTGCACCCTTCGTGCCTCTTTCAGCACCTCTGTTGCTTCTTTCTGCAGTTCTCTTCCTCTTTCTGCACCCCTCCTGCCTCTTTCTGTACCCCTCTTGCCTCTTTGTGCACCTCTCCTACCCCTTTCTGCACCCCTCTTGCCTCTTTTTCCACCTCTGTTGGTTCTTTCTGTACCTCTTTTGCTTGTTTCTGCATCTCACTTGCCTCTTTCTGCACTTTTCTTGCTTCTTTCTACACCTCTGTGGCTTCTTTCTGCACCTCTTTTGCTTCGTTCTGCACTTCACTTGCCTCTTTCTGTACCCCTCTTGCCTCTTTCTGCACCTCTGTTGGTTCTTTATGCACTGCTCTGGCTTCTTCCTGCACCTCTGTTCCAGATTTCTGCATCCCTCTTGCCTTTTTCTGCACCCCTCTCCCCTCTTTCTGCACCTCTCTTGCCTCAGTCTGCCCACCTTTCCCCTCTTTCTGTACCTCTTTTGCTTGTTTCTGCAACTCTCTTGCCTCTTTCTGCAGTTCTCTTGCCTCCTTCTGCACCTCACTTACCTCTTTTTGCACCTCTGTTGGTTCTTTTGCACTGCTCTTGCTTCTTTCTGCACCTCTCTTGCTTCTTTCTGCACCCCTCTTGCTTCTTTCTGCACCCCTCTTGCCTCTTTCTGCACCCCTTTTACCTGTTTCTGCACCTCTCTTGCCTGTCTGCACCTCTGTTCCCTCTTTCTGTACCTCTTTTGCTTGTTTCTGCATCTCACTTGCCTCTTTCTGCACTTTTCTTGCTTCTTTCTACACCTCTGTGGCTTCTTTCTGCACCTCTTTTGCTTCTTTCTGCACTTCTCTTGCCTCCTTCTGCACCTCACTTGCCTCTTTCTGCGCCTCTGTTGGTTCTTTCTGCACTGCTCTGGCTTCTTCCTGCTCCTCTGTTCCAAATATCTGCATCCCTCTTGCCGTTTTCTGCACCCCTCTTCCCTCTTTCTGCACCTCACTTGCTTCTTTCTACACTTCTCTTGCCTCTTTCTGCACCCGTTGCTTCATTCTGCACTTTCCATGCTTCTTTCTGCATCTGTCTTGCTTCTTTCTGCACCCTTGTTCTCTTTATGTACCTCTTTTGCCTCTTTCTGCACTTTTCTTGCCTTTTTATGCAGTTCTCTTGCCTCTTTCTGCACCTCTGTTGCTTCATTCTGCACTTTCCATGCTTCTTTCTGCATGTCTTGCTTCTTTCTGCACCCCTGTTGTCTCTTTCTGCACTCGTCTTCCCTTTCTGTACCTTTCTTGCCTGTTTCTGCATCTCACTTGCCTTTCTGCACTTTTCTTGCTTCTTTCTACACCTCTGTTGCTTCTTTCAGCAATTCTCTAGCCTCTTTCTGCAGTTCTCTTGACTGTTTCTGCACCCCTCTTGCCTCTTTCTGCACTTGTCTTCCCTCTTTGTGCAACTCTCTAGCCTCTTTCTACACCTCTTCCCTCTTTCTGCACCACTCGTGCCTCTTTCAGCACCTCTGTTGCTTCTTTCTGCACTTCTCTTCCTTCTTTCTGCACTCCTTGTGCCTCCTTCTGCACCTCTGTTGCTTCTTTCTGCAGTTCTCTTGGTTCTTTCTGCACTGCTCTTGCCTCTTTCTGCATCCCTCTTGCCTCTTTGAGCACCTCTTTTGCTTCTTTCTGCACTTCTCTCTCCTCTTTCTGCACCCTCCTGCCTCTTTGTGCACCTCTGATGCTTCTTTGTGCACTTCTATTGCCTCTTTCTGCACCTCTCTTGCTTCTTTCTGCAGCTGACTTGCCTCTTTCAGCACCTCTCTTGCCTCTTTCTGCACCCCTCTTTTCTCTTTATGCACCTCTCTTGACTCTTTCAGCACCTCTGTTACTTCTTTCTTCACTTCTCTTCCTTCTTTCTGCACCTCTTGCTACTTTCTGCACCTCACTTGCCTCTTTCAGCACCTCTGTTGCTTTTTTCTGCAGATCTCTTGCCTCTTTCTGCACCTCCCTTGCTTCTTTCTGCACCCCTATTCCCTCTTTCTGCACCTTTCCTGCCTGTTTCTGCACCTCTCCTGCCTATTCCTGCACTTTTCTTGCCTCTTTCTGCACCCTTTTTGCCTTTCTGCAACTCTGCTGCTTCTTTCTGCACTTCTATTGCCTCTTTCTGCACCTCTCTTGCTTCTTTCTGCACCTCAATTGCCTCTTTCAGCACATCTGTTGCTTTTTTCTGCAGATCTCTTGCCCCTTTCTGCACCTCACTTGCCTCTTTCAGCACCTCTGTTGCTTTTTTCTGCAGATCTCTTGCCTCTTTCTGCACACCTCTTTTCTCTTTCTGTACCTCTCTTGCCTCTATCTGCACCCGTTCCCTCTTTCTGCACCTTTCCTGCCTGTTTCTGCACCTCTTGCCTCTTTCTGTACCTCTGTTGCCTCTTTCTGCACCCTTCGCGCCTCTTTCAGCACCTTGTTACTTCTTTCTGCACTTCTCTTCCTTCTTTCTGCACCCCTCCTGCCTCTTTCTGTACCTCTCTTGCCTCTTTGTGCACCCCTCCTACCTTTTTCTGCACCCCTCTTGCCTCTTTTAGCACCTTTTTTGGTTCTTTCTGCACCTCACCTGCCTCTTTCTGCACTTCTCTTGCTTCTTTCTACACCTCTGTTGCTTCTTTCTGCACTTCTCTTGCCTCTTTCTGCACCTCTGAGTTAGAGGTTGTTTTAATACCCCAGCCCTATTATGTACTAGGGCCTTACAGGGGAGGTCATGCCAATCACAGGGGTACCCCAACCCATAGTGTACCCTAGTGTATGTAGGTGTTTTCACTGTATTCTAAGTGTCTTTCAACATAGCACTGGCTCCGGGCCTGGTTAGTCAGAGTCAGTTACCACCAATACCAGTCAGCAAAAAGTTGGGGGCACAGGATGACTTTGCAACAAGGCCTCTTTCTGCACCTCTGTTGGTTCTTTCTGCATATCTATTGCTTCTTTCTGCACCCTTCTTTGTCTTTCTGGACTTCTGTTGCCGCTTTCTGCATTTCTCTTGCTTCTTTCTGCGCCTTTCTTCCTCTTTCTGCACATGTCCTACCTCTGTAGGCATAGTTAGAAATTAGCATTTAAAAAACCTTTGAAATTCACTGAAAAAACCATAGGTTTCAGGGACGTTATAGTTAGAAATTATCATTTAAAAAACTTTTGAAATTCACTGAAAAACCATTGGTTTCAGGGACGTTATAGTTAGAAATAATCATTTAAAAACCTTAGAAATTCACTGAAAAAGCCATATGTTTCAGGGACGTTATAGTTAAGCAATGCAACTGAACG